>BJCM01207101.1:0-13388 GCA_018326385.1 Flaveria bidentis
ATGAAACACAACTTTAATTCACAATGTTTCACTCGAATTGTCAATCAATTACAGATTTCAATGGATTTTGAAGTTTCTATGTTCGACAGAACTTCAAAAACACTCAACCGAAAGCTCTGATACCAATTTATAGGATCAATTGATTCAATCTGTAATGATATATGTAAACAATTCAAGAAAACACAAACAATTGTAATCAAATCAAGCAATATCAACAAATTCACAGTTCATTGATATAGCAAAGACAATTACAAGAGTAAGAAAGTAGTTAACAACTCAAAAACTTACTCCTTTTCTCTAGTCTAAGCTATTTATACTAGAAACTAACAATTTACAAAACTAGTCTCTATACTAGTACAAAAATATAAAATAGACAATAAAAGACTAAATGTTAATCTTCCAAGGGTTCTAACAGATAGTGATGAGTGTACTTACCCTAGGTACTGGAGTCAACTTCGTGCATAATGTTCGAGGTCTTTGATAGACCTCAGGCCCAGTAACCAGCTTCGTGCATAACGTTCAGGGTACTGTACATGTCATCGGAAAGTGATGAACATACGAAAGACAAGTAAGGAAGTTTACGAATTAGTGAATGAAAGTGAATGATAATGATGTACAATGAATGAACGAAAGTTAACGAGCGAATGATGAAGATAATGATGATATTATCTATGTGTACGTATGATGTGTGATCATGTACGAAAGTATAGAACGGTTTTCAAAGAAAATAAAGTATGTTTAATTTTAAAACTAGAACTCACTTAGCAACGCTGACTTTTATGTGTTTACAGTTGGTAGTTGATGGTTGCTGAGGATGACACGGGGCGGCTACTTGGCTCATTTTGGATGACATTCTTTTTGTATAATGTTTTTGCATTGTAATGCGAACAAACGATGTTTTGTAATGAATGTTGTATTATTTTGCAAAAGCAATTATAATGAAATAAAATGGTTGTTTAAATGTTTCCACTACAATGTTTTATTAAATTTAATGTAAATATATGTTTTATGTGCGATGATTGACCAACTCTGATCATCCCGGGAACGAGGCCTTCCATTATAGCATTCATTTTTTGTTCATCTGTAATCATTAATAAGTTTTAATGAAATACTTTTGAATGAAATATTGTTACTTTATTGACTGTGTTTATATCGTTCTATTCTTGAGATTAATATTTATATTCATTGATTTAAATAATTAATCAATTAAGCAACGATTAATGATCATTCCACAATCATTAACTCGATTCCAATCTAACATTGAGAATTCTTGATTGCGATCCTTGGATTCACAGGTGATATCAGAGCCAAGTGCTCAATGATTTAGATTGATTGATCTATCAATGTTAAAATTGTTTAATTGTTTGATTATTTCCTTAGATTTATCAGTTCATCTAATTAGATCTACTGTTTTTTAGCAAAATCATGTTGGTGTGAATCAATTTTAAAACAATAAAACAATGATTTGTCTTTCAGCGAGTACGATTTCATTGCTCGGTTAACTTAGATCTATATTCACACATCTGCATTATTGATTGATAATCATCAAATGTTGGTGTGAATCAATTTTAAAACAATTGAGCAAATACATTAACAAAATCCTTGATTTGATACTTAATTATCATTACAAGGATTGATTGATTTGTGACATCAATCACTTTATTACTCATTAATTAAGTTTTGCCATTAATTAGTTCATTATACAAAAGAAACTCTATTTAGTTGAATTATAATACTTTGACTAAAGATGAGTAACTTTGTCAGTGGATCATCATACCAACCTCCAAAGTTGGAAACAAAAGCGTATTTTAAATCCTAAAAAATCAAGTTCAGGAATCATGTGAATTACACTACTTTTGACTTATGGGTATCAATAACTGAAGGTCCGTGCATTCCACCCACTCTTGGGCCGGATTACAATGATAATAATCAACCCATATGTACAAAAGATTTGTCACATGATGATGTTAAAAAGGTTAAAGTTGATATTAGAGCATACAGTCTGCTTAGTATGACTTTACCTGAAGAAATATTGATCAGGTGTGAGATTTATAAAATAGCAAATTACTTGTGGAAGATACTTCATAAACTCTATGAAGGGAGTGATGAAATCAAAAGCATTAGGAAGGACACACTTCGCTCATAATATGAAACATTTCCTCATATTGAGGGTGAATCAATTCCTCAATAACTCTATAGGTTTATGCAATTGGTATTGAGTGTGAATCAATTCCTCAATAACTTCATAGTATAGAAACGAGGAATTAAACAAAAAGATGCTTCATACTTTGCCTGAAACTTGGAAACAAACTATGTTCATGTTCAAGAACACCATTGATCTCAATGCAACTGGTTTAGATACATTGGTAGCTAAAGTTGAATCTCTTGAAATGGATGAAAAATCAAGAAACAAGACTGTGAGAACACATGTCACACCTTATCATTTTAAAGAAACCAAAAGCGCTAGAAGTGCTTTTATTTCTAACAATGATAGTGACAACTCTTGTACTTTGAGTGAAGATGAAGAAGAAGTGAGTTTTTATGCATCAAAGCCTTCAAAGAAATCTATTAGGACCGTGTACGTACGGAGTACTAACCGATTCTGCATGAAACTAGATCAAATAGAGCAGAATCCTTTTTGATTGGCGATCTAATTAGTGAGAACGATAACCCGATCAATATAACAATGAACAATGAGTAGGGATCGTTCAAGAACAAACTATCAAGTTGGATTGGGTGTTCTGGACACTCTGGACGGCTAGGGTTTATGTATATTCAAAGTATCTCTCAAAGTGTTATCAAAAGTTTTGTTTTTCCACGAATTAAGTGGTATTTATAGGTTTGCAGTTTCCATTCATACGACTGAATCATTAGCATGGTTCAATCGTGCGACTGAGTCAATCTTATGTCTCTATCATACGACTGATCCAGTCTCCTGGTTCAGTCGTGCGACTGGTCCATAAGCATGATATATTCATGCGTATGGTCCATAAGTATGGTCCACTAGCATGAGTAATCACCCGACTAAGTTGAACACATTTCTCAATCATTATTGACTTAAAACTATGAACAACAACCTCAAACCTATATATCAAGTTCATACATATGAATTATACTTAACACAATAATAATATGAAATAATTAAACATAAATAAACATCAAAGACATATTATATTTCATTGAGTCATTACATTACACATTTGTAAGAAATGAAAGACTTTTACATTTAAGCACATAAACTAGAAACATCATGTATCTACAAACTCCCCTTTAGACCTAGTTTACCCTATTGTCTAACATTCTTCACATGTTCTTGAAACTTCTTGTACTTCTCTTCTCTTGTGACTCCCACGTGTATCTCAAACGCGAAGCAGAGCCATATCACGTGTTGGAATTGTAGAGCTTGTACAATATCTTGCGTGTCATAGAATAGTGGCCACTTGCATAGAGTGTAGATATCTTCTGGAGACAAGTTGGTAAGCCACATTGGGTCAAATACCCTGATAGTCTCTATCTTTCCATCTTTGTTTAACACTATGACTGCTTCTCCCGCCCTCCAATCATAATACCACCATTTGAAGTGTGGAGTGAAGTCGTGAGGCATCTCCCTTAGAGGAATCTTAGACATTGTGTGTGGGGGACTCTACTTCAATGCTACTATAGGTCTTCCAGAGATAGGATCAACTTTAGTCTTATGAATAAACCATTTAGGTTGTTGAGGCTTAAAGTTGATCCACCTGGTGTGGTATTCTTTCTTCAGAGATGTCTCAAACCATCCTGACATCTTCTTCGGGTTGGCATACAAAATATCCAAATTTTCCAGTCTATTGAGCTCAAAACCAGGAAGAGTCTTCAATTCATGTGGATATTTGAAGTACTCAATACCCTTTTCTCTCTTTACAGCATGCACATTTAAGTCTTTAAAATAAGCCCATACGATGATTTTTAGCAGACACCTTCTGATGTTTCTTGACTCTATACAGTTTGGTGTAGGCATTCTGCTTTGGAGGTCGGTGCTGAGCTTTCATTTCAGCAAAACAAGCAGCCCATTCATCTTTCTTTAAGTCAACATTAGCATCAGAAGCTTGGGCTTGACTTTCATCTTTCTCCTTTTCTTTCTCCATCTTGTTCAGCTTATCAAAAGTAGCACTACCAAAAGTTTCACCCAAGTTGGGGATAACATTTCCCTCAGGGTCAGTGTACTCAGGATAGTGTTCAGTTGTCATATCTTCAATCTTAATCTCATCCACTCCTTGTAGCCCCTCATCACTTAGAACATTGACTTCAGGAGCATCTTTGATCAATTCATCTGGATTTAGTCGGAACATATCAGCTAGCTGCTCGTCGCTCAGATCATGTATGATTTCTCCTTTTTGAGAGTGTAGCTCACTGACCTTCTGACGATCCCTTGCAAATCAAGAATCATAGTGAGTTGAGTCTTGATTTGCTGAAGGGGGACAACATCATATTCATCTGGCTGTTGAGCTTCATCTATTTGATTAAACATTCAATACATCACACATAAACCATTAATCAAGACATTTAAACATAAATAATCATTAATTACATTAATGTAATACTCAATTCAAGTACAAAAGTTTCAAATACATAAACATCTAATCATTACTTTTATCTTGCTTGGTTGTCTCTTCAGCTTGAGGAGCTGTGATCGAGGCTCTTTGATCCTGATTTTGCTTGGTGCGCCTCTCCTTTGCTTGAGTGGAGGCTAATGTCGTAGCATCACCTTCTTGCTCATCATCATCATTTTCATCCCTTTTGTCCTTCCCACTTGGTCTTACTTCCTTATCATCATCTTCTTCTTTTTCAGATTCATCTTCAGTGAGCTCATTTTCATCATCCTCATCATCACCATCTTTAATCTTTAAAGGCTCACTCTTAGATCCCTTCAGCTTTAGCAAGATCTTTTTGTTCTTTTTCTCCAGACCCTCAATCCTTTTCTCGATGCCATCACTAACTCATTTTGACCCTTAAGCGCATGGTGAGCTCGGCCTAAAGCTCTCTCATACTGAGTATTCATCTCACTGAGCTAAGAAATTTGCTTGGCTTGAGCTACATTTACCTCCATTAGCTGGTTTATCTGGGTAGCTCTCAGATCATCAGTAGTAATCAGCTTTATGTCAGGACCATCTACGTATGGAATACTAACTGATAATGCGTGAAACCAGATCAAATAGTGCGGAATCCTATTTGATTGACGATCCAATCAGTGAGAACGTTAACCTGATCGATATAAGAATGAACTAAACGTTAAGAACGAGTAGGAATCAATCAAGAACAGACTTTGAAGTTGAATTGGCTTTCTTGGACGTTCTGGATGGCTAGGGTTCGTGCATTCGAAGTGTTCTCTCAATAGTTATCGAATTGTTATGAATGTTATGTTTTTTCACGAATTAAGTGCTATTTATAGGTTTGTAGTTTCCATTCATATGACTGAATCATTAGCATGGTTCAGTCGTGCGACTGAATCATGCGATTGAGTCATACGCACGACTAAAGGTTTAGTCGTGGGACTGAGTCAAAATTATGTCTCAATCATACGACTGATCCGGTCTCCTGGTTCAGTCGTGCGACTGGTCCATAAGCATGATGTATTCATGAGTATGGTCCATATGTATGGTCCATTAGCATGAAGACTCATCCGACTAGGTTGAACACATTTATCAATCATTATTGACTAAGAACTATATACAATAACTTCAAACCTATATAAGAAGTTCATACATATGAATTATACTCAACACAATGATAATATGAAATAAATAAACATTAATAAACATCAACCATATATTATATATCATGGAATCAATTCAGTACATATGTGTAAGACATGAAAGACTTTTACATTAAAGCACATAAACTAGGAACATGATGTATCTACAAACTCCCCCTTGGTCCTAGTTTACTCTATTGTCTAACACTCTTCACATGTTTTTCGAATTTGTTGTACTTATCTTTTGTAACTCTTGCATGTATTTCAAATGCAAAGTAGAGTCTTATGACATGTTGGAACTAGAGAGCTTGTACAATATCATGCGTGTCATAGAACAGTGACCACTTGTATAATGTGTAGACATCTTCAGCTGACAAGTTTGTAAGCCACATTGGGTCGAATACCCTGATAGTCTCTATTTTTCCTTCTCTGTTCAGAAGTATGACCGCTTCACCCGTCCTCCAATCGTAATACCACCATTTGAAGTGTGGAGTGAAGTCCTGAGGCATTTCCCGTAAGGGAATCTTTGACATCGTACGCGGAGGACTCCACTTCAGCACAACTTTAGGTCTTCCAGATATGGGGTCCACTTTAGACTTTTGGATGTACCTCTTTGGTTGTTGAGGTCTAAAGTTTACCCATCTGGTGTGGTATTCCTTCTTTAATGCAGCCTTAAACCAACCTAACATCTTTCTTGGATTAGCATACAGCAGATCTAAGCATGCCAGTCGGTTGAGCTCAAAACTAGGAAGAGTCTTCAGATCATGAGGATATCTGAAGTACTTAATTCTTTTCTCCCTTTTCACAACATATACATCTAGATCTTCAAAATACACCCACATGATAATCTTGCTTGACACTTTCTGATGTCTTTTTACTTTGTAGAGCTTTGTGTAGGCATTCTGCTTTGGCAGCGTGCGTTGGGATTTCATCTCTGCAAAACAAGCTGCCCATTCAGCTTTCTTGATATCAACGTTTGCGTCCGAAGCTTGGGCTGTGCTTTCTTCTTTCTTCTTTCTTTCTCTACTTCATCCAACTTCTCAAAAGTACCACTATCAAATGTTTCACCCAAGTTGGGGATAACATGTCCTTCAGGATTAGTGTACTATGGATAATAATCAATAGTGACATCCTTTATCTCGATTTCGTCTATATCGTTCAGCTCATCGTCACTTGCCACATCAACTGTTGGAGCATCTTTGACCAGCTTGTCAGGATTCAGCCTGAATATTTCAGCGAGTTGTTCGTCCGTCATGTATAATCTCTCCCTCTTTTGGAGTGTAGCTCACAGATCTGCTGACTATCCTTTGCAAGTCAAGAATCATGGCTAATTGAGTCTTGACCTGCTGAAGGGGTTCCACATCATACTCGTCTGTTTGTTGAGCTTCATCTATTTGATTAAACATTAAGCACATCACACATAAGTCATTATATAAAACATTAAGACATAAACAAATAGAAATGATCAAAAATTACATTAATGTAATATATAATTCAAGTATAAAAGTTTTAAATACAAAGACATCTAATCATTACTTTTGTCTTGATCTTTTGGTTCTTCTACTGGAGAAGCTGAGGATGAGGCTCCTTGATCTAGGCTTCGTTTAGTACGCCTCTTTTGAGCTTGAGGAGAGGCTGATACATCAGCATCACCTTCATGATCATCATTGTCCTCTCCATCTTTACCGCTTGGTCTTCCTTCACCAACATCCTCCTTAGAGTCATCTTCATCCTTATCATCATCATCATCATCATCATCACCATCATCACCATCCTTGATCTTTAATTGCTCAAACTTTGATCCTTTAAGCTTTAGGAGTATCCTCTTGTTCTTCTTCTCAAGCTCCTCAATACTCTTTACCGATGCCAACACCAGCTCATTTTGACTTGTAAGCACATGGTGGGATCGGCCTATGCCCTCTCGTACTGAGCACTCTTCTTGCTAAGCTGCACGATCTGCTTAGCCTGGGTTGCATTCACCTCCATCATCTTGTTTAGCTAAGTAGCCCTTAGCTCATTAGTGGCAAGCAGCCTTAGCATAATGCTGTTGAGCTTAGCAAGCTATTCTTCTAACCTTATGTGGGGTAGAGTGGGTCCAGCTGTGAATGTAGAGTGGGTGGAGGGACCTGCTTGGTGACTGGTGGTGGTGGTAGTAGTGGATGTGGTGAATATAGGAGGTGTAATCATAGTGGGATGTGGTGCAGTGGTTGTGGTAGTGGTGATAGGAGAAGTGGTGGGGTAGTAGTAGTTGTGGTGGTGGTAGGTGGTGTGATAGTGGTGGTGGGTGTGGCAGTGATGGTGATTGTGGCAGAGGTGGTGGCTGTGGCAGAGGTGGTGGCTGTGGTAGAAGAGGTAATCACAGTGAACCTCGGCCTTTTACTCTTCATCCTGTATGGTTGGGCCATCCTCTTCTTCCTGGAGCCCGTTGCAATAGGCGCTCCCCCTTGGCTGCTGGGTTGGTCAGGGGTATAAGTAAGGTCAGTAACATCCGCATTAACACCTTTTGACTCAGCCTGGCTTCCGCCAACTGCCTCTATCCCTCTATCTGTGGCCACAACTCAGCTCCCAACAGTTCTCACTAGAGGCTCATCATCCGACTCCTCATCTCATCTATCTGGAAGTCTTGGTGGAAGGCAGCCTTCTCAGTTCCACCAGGCGCCTCACCACCTTGACCATCACCATGATCGTCGTCATCGTCGTCTTTATCATCAGTGGGTAGCTAAATTGGCTCAACATCCGAGTCACTATCATTATGACGCCACTTCTTGTGAGAGGGCGCCACATAATCATAACTAGCTAAGTGCCCAAACAGGAGACTTCACCTGCTTCCCCCTGTAAACTTTCATCCTACCCAATGTTGTGTCATCCATAACCTCCAGAACAACAAAATCATCCCTTTCCTTTGGTAGCGAAGGAAGCTTCTCGTCTATAATCAGCTGTAGAAACCGTGGGTACATGCAGAAGCCTTCCTTGCCCTTGGCTTCAAGGTTCTCAATTAGATACGAGAAGAGCATGCGAGAAAAACTGAATGGATGGTTCAGTACTAGTGCAACGTATGCATTTTGGATTTGGTCGGACATTTCATCAAATCTTCCCCGCTTGGAGGCTATACACTTAAGGATCACATGTGCCGAATACTTGAATTGCGGGCACATGTGACTCTTGTTTAGTACACCGACATTTATGTCACCGGCGTACTTGATCCTCATAAAGCATCCCGGACCGTTAGGGGATGTAGCTTAGTTCAGTAGGCTCCGTCCTCACCCAGATCTAAGACCCGCCTCACATCATCCTTAGTAATCTCTATCTTTTGTCAAAAGATGGACCTCCGTATACGGTGTGGCTCAACGGACCTGTCAACTCTGGCGCTTTCCTAGATGGCCTGCTGTATGGATCTGTAAGGTGTGCATGGGATAGAAATGGGCTTGTAGATCCTCGATCTCCTTAGAAATGCAATGATCCCCGTAAACTCAGAAGCATTCCAAGATTTAGCATCCAGATGAGAACAGATGTTATGCTTGGTGCTCATAGTCCACCTATCAGCCATGTTGCTGCAACACAAGAGACATATACATTAGATTTGAGCCTAAGAGATGATAGTTGGAAGTTAAACCATTTTTTTCGATCTGGTTCAATCGTGCGATTGAACCATATGACTGAGTTCAGTCGTGCGATTGAGACTGCGACTGAGTTCAGTCGTGCGATTGAGCTTGCGACTGAACTTAGTCGTATATTAAGCCATGTGGTTGAGTCAGTCGTGCGACTGAGTCACCGAATGATTCATTCATATGATTGAATCGCACGCCTGGCTCAATCGTGCGACTGAAGTTCATTCGGAGTGTCCATTCGCATATGACTTTGTTTGACACTCTAACATTGAATTTTGGTCAAAACTTGATGTTAGACATCGTGTTTAGACTCATTTGATTTGAAGGGACTCTAAATATCACTTAATGTCCTTTATTTCAATGATTATGTGCATTTAAGCGGTCTATTTGAAGAGTTTTACACATTTCTTGATTTTAATCAATTCGGTCATTTAGGGTTTGATTTCACCGTTCATTTTGTTCGATTTCCCTCTCACAATAGCTGTAGATGATTAGCACAACCGTTAGAATCAAAATCTGCAAGTAGTCGATGTAAAGGAGATTCGGATAGAGTGTTTGCGTATGAGTGAAGTTTGAAAGCTTTGAAGGGTGGTGAGAAAAGTGACCGACTCACCCCTCTATTTATACTGTTTTAATGTTCAGTCGTGCGACTGGACCCATACGCATGCTCCATTCGTGCGACTGGAGTTCAGTCATGCGACTGGCTTTGACTTCCTTATGTTGTTGTGCGATTGGTTCATTCTTGTGGTCTAATCGCATGGATGCCCCATACTCATGGTCCAGTCTTGTGACTGGGTCCATACTTGTGGTCCAATCATGCGATTGGCTCAAACTTATGATCCAATCGTGCGATTGGCTCATACTTATGGTTTTGACCTTATACACTTTCACACCCTTAAACTTTAACCTTTTGATATATAACATTATGAACACTGATCATCTCAAACATGACCTTTTCAATCGAAGACAGTTTTATCACATCAGACGTGATCCTTTTAATTTGAACCGATTGGTCACCTCAGACGTTACCCTTTAAGTGAGTGATTCATAGATTAAATCTAGTTGTATAGTCTGAATTTTACCTAACAAAAGAAAAACTAGAAAAATAGAAAAACAACTTGAAATAAAAAACAAAACAGGACATATTTTTGTGTTTTTGATTAGAGAGGGATTGAAATCTTTTAGAAATACGTCTAACAGATTTTAATTTCTGGACAACACAACTTCAAATTAATTTTATCATTTCTGGAACGATTCATTATGTAATCATACAAGTATATCAGAATTATTTGGGACATTTTAATAAACCATTTTGATGCTAGATTCTTGTTTTGATCGAGAGTCAATAGCAATTTTAGGAAATTATACTAGAGCTATAAGATGCACATGATCATTTTGACTGTCAAGAATTGCAGTTCACGATGATTGTTAGTATATTTGTCCACTTAAATCCATACACAGATTTTTGACTCACATTGGTGATGAGTTAAGGTTTAATTATTTCAACAAGAATTTGTGGATCCCATACTTATATGGTAATCATCATTCCTCAGGAGATTTTTGAGTTGTCTACGGGTATTTGACAAGAAGAAACTATTCTAAGAGCTTTCAAAGAGAAGCCTGTCAGGACCGTGTACGTATAGAATACTAACTGATAATGCGTGAAACCAGATGAAATAGTGCGGAATCCTATTTGATTGGCGATCCAATAAGTGAGAACATTAAACCGATCGATATAAGAATAAACTAAACGTTAAGAACGAGTAGGAATCGATCAAGAACGAACTATGAAGTTGGATTGGGTGCTCTGGATGATTAAGGTTTATGTATATTCGAAGTGTTATCGAATTATTCTGAATTCTTAAAATTTTCAATGAATTAAGTGGTATTTATAGGTTTGTAGTTTTCGTTCGTATGACTGAACCATTAGCATGGTTTAGTCGTGTGACTGAATCATGCGATTGAGTCATGCGCACGACTGAAGGTTCAGTCATGCGACTGAGTCGATCTTATGTCTCAATTATACGACTGATCCAGTCTCCTGGTTCAGTCGTGCAACTGGTCCATAAGCATGATGTATTCATGCGTATGGTCTATTAGTATGGTCCATTAGCATGAAGACTCATCCGCCTAGGTTGAACACATTTCTCAATCATTATTGACTAAGAACCATACACAACAACCTCAAACCTATATTATAATTTCATATATATGAATTATACTCAACACAATATAATATGAAATAGATAAATATTAATAAGCAATAACCACATATTATATATCATTGAATCAATTCATTACATATGTGTAAGACATGAAAGACTTTTACATTAAAGCTCATTAACTAGGAACATGATGTATCTACAAACTCCCCCTTGGTCCTAGTTTACTTTATCGTCTAACACTCTTTACATGTTCTTCGAACTTTTTGTACTTCTCCTCATTTGTAACTCCTGCATGTATTTCAAAAGCAAAGCAAAGTCGTATGCCATGTTGAAACTGGAGAGCTTGTACAATATCCTTCGTGTCATAGAATAATGGCCACTTGTATAATGTGTAGACATCTTCAGCTGACAAGTTGGTAAGCCACATTGGGTCGAATACCCTGATAGTCTTTATTTTTTCCTCTCTGTTCAGAACTATGACCACTTCACCCGCCCTCCAATCGTAATACCACCATTTGAAGTGTGGAGTGAAGTCCTGCGGCATTTCCCGTAAGGGAATCTTTGATATTGTGCGCGGAGGACTCCACTTCAGCATGACCTTAGGCTTTCCAGATATAGGATCCACTTCAGACCTACGAATGTACCTCTTCAGTTGTTGAGGTCTAAAGTTTACCCATCTGGTGTGGTATTCCTTCTTTAATGCAGCCTCAAACCAACCTGACATCTTTCTTGGATTAGCATATAGTAGATCTAAGCATGCCAGTAGGTTGAGCTCAAAACCAGGAAGAGTCTTCAAATCATGAGGATATCTGAAGTACTCAATCTCCTTCTCTCTCTTTATAGCATACATGTCAAAATCTTCAATATAAGCCCACACTATAATCTTGCCAACACTTTATGATGACGTTTGACTCTATAAAGCTTTGTGTAGGCATTCTGCTTTTGGGGCGCGCGCTAGGCTTTCATCTCAGCAAAACAAGCTGCCCATTCAGCTTTCTTGATATCAACGTTTGCGTCTAAAGCTTGGGCTGTGCTTTCTTCTTTCTCCTTATCTTTCTCTACATCATCCAGTTTCTCAAAAGTGCCATTGTCGAATGTTTCACCCAAGTTGGGGATAACATGTCCGTCCGGATCTGTGTACTGTGGATAATAATCAGAAGTGACATACTCTATCTCGATTTCGTCTACATCGTTAAGCTCATCATCACTTGCCACATCAACTGTAGGAGCATCTTTGACCAGCTCATCCAGATTCGGCCTGAATATTTTAGCAAGCTATTCATCTGTTAAGTCGTGTATGATCTCTCCCTCCTCTGGAGTGTAGCTCACAGATCTTCTAACTATCCATTGCGAGTCAAGAATCATGATTAATTGAGTCTTGACCTGCTGAAGGGGTTGGACATCAAATTCATCTGTCTGTTGAGCTTTATCTCTTTGATTAGACATTAAGCATATCACACATAAGTCATTATATAAAACATGAAGACATAAACACACATAAATGATCAATAATTACATTAATGTAATATATAATTCAAGTACAAAAGTTTTAAATACAAAACATCTAATCATTAATTGTAAGGGCCCGTTCCTGGGACGCTTACAGCTAGTCAACCATTGCACATAAAACATACATTTACAGATATTTTAAATAAACATTTGCAACGGAAACATTCAAAAATGGCGTTTCATTTCATCATAAAAACTTTTGCAAAACAATGCATCGTTTGTTGGTTACAAAATTTCATCGTTTTATTACATCACAAAAGCTTCATCTAAATAGATGCCATCCTAAAGAGCTAAGCAACTGCCTCGTGCCATCCTCAGCAACATTACCTGCCAACTGGAAAATGCATAAAAGTCAGCGTTGCTGAGTGAGTTCTA
>BJCM01207104.1:0-16543 GCA_018326385.1 Flaveria bidentis
TACAATTGATTTTGTTTGTGTCTAGTCAATTGTATCCAGCTGGCTTTCAAAGTATGGCCGGCTGTAGGATGTAGTATAAGTATCTCATATTCTTGTATCTTTCTAATATGCTTTGAAACACTTGTAATAGAACATAGAGAAAACAATATACTGTATTCTTGAAAACCATACACTTGTGTTCTTTGTGTTCTGTCTCTTACATTACTTGTGTTCTTAGTATCTCAACTTGGTTAATCCAGTTTACTGTTTGATTAAAGTTTAGTTAATCTCCTCTTTGTGTTGTTGTGTTGTAACTTACACCCTTCAACGATCCTGCAGAAAGTTAAAAGAGAAATGCAAATAATATTACAGTTATTAGATATGTGACTTCATAGAAAGTCTCATACAAGAACCATGGTGATCTAAGACAACAAAAGGAAACAACCGAATAAGTCACCAAACTTGTAATAAATAAATTAAATCATGTTCATATGACTAACTTGAAAGAGAAGGCCAACCCGTCAATAAAAAGGCGAACAACTTTCACATCCTGCACAAAAAACTGGAATTTAACATACAATACTACAATAGATGAGTCGGCCATTCGCATACTTCATACGAAAATTATTGTTTTATGCATGCATCATTTCTTTTTTGTAGTAAAAAAAGTTTACATATCTCATCAACTCTTAAAAAAATTCACAATACCAAGGTATAAGTCAAGTTATTCAATAATGTTGTAAAAAAGCAAAATCAAAGTTTTATCTATTTGTTGTTGACATATTTCAAGCAGTTCATAATTTACTTGTGTGATAATTGAAAGTTTTATGACTAATATGATGCATCAAACCATGGCTACTTAAATTTAATGATGTTATATTTTTGGAAGGGCAAGGCAAATAAGAGATTCAAGGTAGAAGTTAAAGCAATTGGAAAAGTAAAACTTCAAAAACTTGTTGGTGTAATTGGATTTTCTTCGGATGGTGCTAAAAGGTAGCTATGGCTTGCAATTAGGTTCATACTAGTCTAAGGGTTGGTAAAATGGACACGTTGAATGGGTTAGTTAAAAGGTCAAAATTTAGTTTTTACACACAGAACATGATATAACTTAATACGTATAACAACTACTAACTTATTTATGCTACTTAAATTTATTGATGTCATACTTTTTTGTAGAGGCAGACATAGAAGGAATACAAAGTAGAAGTTGAAGCAATTGCCAAAATGAACTAAAATGCTAACCTTATGGAAAATCAAGTTGACAAATGTGGCGAATAGGCCAATCAATGAGTCACCCATATAATAGATCTTATTCTTACCCTCCCTTCTCTTGTTTGTATCTACCTTTGCAGGAACCAAAAATATAACAAATGCATTAGCAAGTTTCTACCAAGAAGTCTATTTAACATGTAGATAGTAAATGCTTATATGACTTTATAATAGCTGGTATGTCACAAGGATAGAGACATGTGATAAGAAAAACTATATTAAATTGGATCCTCTTTGGTAATGACAAAATGCTACATTAAAAAATCCTATAAACAATAGCATATTAAAATTTAGCCATTAACAGAAGTAACCCTCTAAGAAAACAATTGATTATATCACTTTCACATTCACCATTTGAATCTAGTAACGCAATGCATCTTGCTCAGCAGGCATAGCTTGGAGTAAGAGTGTAGCGGGGCATCATCTGTTTAGTTTTTATACCATTCCTTTTGAGCTTACCTCCACATCCTTAAAGCGAAAAAACAACATATATATAAATAAATTATATGACATGTGATTAAACATCCTCAAGTGTAGAGAAGTTCTACTAAAGTAACTAGGGGAAATACACTAGTGCTGCAATAAAAAATAGGCATTTCTTTATAAAAACATAAGACTACTTGAGCTCTTTAAATGAATGAAGTAGCAACTCTAATGTCCATGTGGTTAATTTCAATCGAATTGATTTGGATTTGCCTAATTCACCTAAAAATTATTTAAAAAAGCTTATATAAATAAATTTAAACAAAATCACATAAGAATCGATAAATATTTATAATAAAATATAACTCAATGTAACCTTTTGTATAATTGCTTTTAATTCAAGATTTGTTGAAGTACGTTCTTCATGCAGGGTATTCTATGCTTTTGCTTCTTGTTTAATATTTGAATATATGATTTTGGTACACCTTAGATAAGAGGATTTCAAGTAATATATATTCAAATTAATACATACATTTAATGATGAATAATGATAATCATAACAAACCCATCTAAAAAATAAGCATGTAACAGAGGAGTTTCAATACCAAAAATCAAAGGTAAATGTAACACCCGGTTATTTTCCTTGAAGTCAAAGAAAGAAGAAAAAGAAAGAAAAGAAAAAAAGTCCAAGTTGAGGGACCAATCTTGCCAAAAAGAAGAAAAGGCTTGGAAGAGTGAGTAAAAGGGAATGGCAACCATTCCCCTCTCCCATTCACCATTTCATTCGGTTCAAGAGAGAGAGAAGGGGAAAAGAGTTGGAGCTTAGGTTTTTTGAAGAATCAAGGTGCAAAAGTCGAAGGCAAGCGGGTTTGTAGGAAGCTCTACTCAAAGAGGCTGTTAATATGAGTTCTAGGACCCCTCTTTTACACGTTTTGACCGATTTTGGGGCTGGAACACATAGCAAATCGTTTTGAAGTGTTGGGTGTTGAACTCGTATGTGTATGTGTATGTGTATGTGTATGTGTATGTGTATGTGTGTGATTCGGGTGGGGTTTGATTTTGGTTGGTTGTGTTTGAATGGTGTTGTGGTAGGTGTTTCTAAGGTTTAGGATGGTCGATTTGAGCTTAGAACAGGTTTGAGAGGGTTTGGAGGCCGAAAGCTACAGTTCAGGTTCAAAGAAGACTGCATTCTGCACCCAGCTAGGGCTCATGCGACTGGAAGCCATGAGACCGAATGACATGCGACTGGAGGCCATACGGCTGACAGGCATGCAACTAAAGGTCATACGCCTGATAGTCATGCGACTGGAGGAAATGCAGCCAAATGTTATGTGACTGGAGGAAATGCGGCCAAAAGTCATCTGATTGAAGTCCATGGGCCTGAATGCCATGTGACTGAGGTTCATAAGCATGGAAGTCATGTGACTAAAGGTCATGTGCCTGAAAGTTATGCGACTGAAGGCTATGCGACTGAGAGTCCATACGCCCCATAGTGCCCATACGTCTGGAGACTCTCCATTTGCCTAAGTGCTCATTCGCCCCATAGTGTCCATACGCCTAAGTGTTCTTATACGCCTGGAAGGCCATGCGACTGAATGGTTCCCATACGCCCAAATAGGGCTCATGTGCCCAAAAGAACATAATTTATTTTCTGAGTTCAGGGGAAAAGTGTTGTGTAGGTTTGACTTGGGAGGTTCCCGATAGGGCTAAATAAGTTGACTTTTGAGGTCATAGATGTTATGATGGGCATGAATGATGATGTATGATTGATGTTTATGCATGATGGTATGTACGATGTATGTTATGTATGTATGATGGTGCTGTGTATGGTGATGTTTTGCATGTTCATGTTGTGTTCCTTATTTTGTATGATTATTTTCCCGTGGCTTTACGTTGAATGTTAATGAATGAAATGAAAAGTATTATGTAACGTAAAGTGGAAAATAATGAAAAGAGGAATGAAATGAAAGAATGCATGTATTAATGAATGAATGAAAGTAAGAAAAGCTTGCAAGAAAATGTATGGAGGTTCACACCCAATGAAGGGTGTTAGGTCAACCATGTGTGGGTTAGCTACCCCAGAAGGATGCACACTGGGGCTTAATCCGTGTGATTAAGCAAATGTATGGAGGATCACACCCAATGAGGGGTGTCAGCTCAACTGTGTGTGGGTTAAATACCCCATAAGGATGCACACAAGGGTTCAATCTTTGTGATTGACCATATGTATAGGGTCCTTGTCGCTTAACCCAAGATGAAATGCTTGGTGCTCTAGATGGGAGTTAAGCACATGACAGGACCTAGATGGAAACGAAAGATAATAATGTACGAAATGAACGATGATGATGATAATAACTATTATCTATGTGTACGTACGATGTGTGATCACATTCTAAAGCCTAGTATGATTTGAAAGAAAGTAAAGAACGGTTTTAAACGAAAGATAAAGTATGTTTTATTATAAAACAAGAACTCACTCAGCAACGCTGACTTTTATGTGTTTCCAGTTGGCAGGTAATGTTGCTGAGTATGGCACGAGGCGGCTACTGGACTCTTTTTGGATGGCATTCTTTTGTTTAATGTTGTTGCATTGTAATGCGAACAAACGATGTTTCGTAACGAATGTTGTATTAACTTGCAAAAGAATTTATTTCGAAATGAAAGGTTCTTTTTAATGTTTTCGCTGCAACGTTTTATTTAAGTTAACGAAAACAAATGTTTTATGTGCAATGATTGGCCAACTGAAAGCGTCCCAGGAACGGGGCCTTACAAGTTGGTTTCAGAGCCAAAGTTTAAGTGAAATGGGTAAATTTTCAAAATAAAACTAAACCTAAACTCAAAATAGGAAGGAAAGGGAAGGGATGCCAGTCTGAGTAGTTGCGTGCCATCAGGTATTTTCGTAATCTTAAGCGGTATTACGTGCGCATGTTATGTGGATTTTGTGCTATTTGTAGATTTAGAGATACTGATCTAGTCAGGACAAGTAATGGTAGGGGTATGAAGAGTAAAGTAAGTGGCTAATCACAACTGGCCATTGTAATAGGGACTTACTATAATTGACATAAACTAAGTTGTTCCCTTGAATGACTGTGTTGGTGTTTGAATCTTTAAGTGTGTGTTAGAGGATGGCCAGTGGTAGATCTTCTAAAGCTTCTAGGGGTGGAGGTCGTGGTGGACTTGGTGTTGAACAACAGCCCAAAAAAGGAAGGCCTAGGGTTGAAAAGGCAGTTCATGAAGAACCCGAGACCCCTCATCCGGAGGGTAGTGATGAGAGCGCCAATTTGAGAGTCTCAATAAAGGAGGCTGTTGTGGAAGAAGTTCATCAGGTCATGCAGACGATCTTACCGTCTATGATGACTGAAGTAATAAAGGTTGTAAAGGAAAGACAGAAATAGGTCCTCGGGAGGACGGGAGCAACCGGAGCCTAAAACGGTTCTCTCCGATGTGAAGAGGAGGATGAAGAAGAGCCTGCGTCGGAGGCGGCATGAGGCTGTAACTACGGGGAATTTCAAAGGTGTAAGCACCCTACTTTTGATGATAATGGCACTGCTGCTACTGCTCACCGATGGGTGAGGGAAATAGAAGTTGTTTTGAATATTAGCGAGTGCCGAGAAGACCAAAAGGTGAAGTTTGCTGCCAACTCGTTTGTGGACTCGGCTCTATGTTGGTGGGACAATATTGTCCAAGCCGAGGGTACTCGGGCAATTGGGAGAATGAGGTGGTCTGAGTTGAAAAAGTTGGTGATCGAGGAGTTCTATCCTCATAGGGAAATGGATAAGGTAGAAAGGGAGTTTCTGCAGCTGGAAGCGGGAACAATGACTCATCAGCAATACACTATGAAGGTTAATAAGATGGCACAGCTGGTGCCGGATCTGGTGACGCCTCTGTCACGAAAGATTAAGAGGTATATTCAGGGCTTGTTGGCGGATATTCGCAGGCACATGATCGTTGCCCGACCGAGCACGCTTAGGTCGGCGGTTTATTTGGCAGGAAGGTTGTATGATGAGCGAGAGGTGGTGGTGGCCGAGGTGAGAAAAAAGGGTGGTGGTGACTGGAATTGGAATGGGAAAAGGTTTGGTCGGGGTGGTGCCCCGACGAGTAACGAGTAACAAAAGTGCACGAGTAGATGACTGTCGGGTGGTCACGTCCGGTGCGGGGTGGAAGAGGTGTGGCAAGTGTGGGAAGGAGCACACCGGTGAATGTAGTTTGGGATCGAGCATGTGCTTCAAGTGTGGGAAGCCTGGTCATATGGCAAAGGAATGCAAAGCAGTGAGATGTTTCAACTATGGCGAGAAGGGCCATATGAGTAGTTGCCTGCAAGAAGCCGAGGGCTGAAGGTTCAGGGTGAAGAAGGCTGAGGGAGAAGGACAAAAGGCGATCACAGAGTGTTTACGATAACGCAGGAGGAGGCTAGGACGGACCCTGATGTTGTGTCAGGTACGTTTCTAGTAAACCAAATATTAGCCTCTGTGTTATTTGATTCTGGTGCCAGTAAAAGTTTTATTTCCGCTGCTTTCTGTGCTAAACTATCTGTTAGTAGTATGAGTGTTGATGCGCCCTTTGATGTAGAAACTGCCATAGGTAAGTCTACTAGGATTTCTGAGATGACAGAAGGTTGTGACGTGGAATTAGAAGGTCACAAGTTTCCTATTAGACCATTTGTGGTTTCGATGTAGTCCTTGGGATGGATTGATTAGCGGACAATGAGGCGAACATTCTGTGTCGCAAGAAGATGATTCTGTTGACAGCGCCGGACGAGAGTATGGTGACGGTTCATGGTGACCGAGTCACTACGATCTTGAGAGTGATTTCGATGGCATGGTGGGAAAGTGCATGAAGCTTGGATGTAGTGCCTACTTGGCCTATGTAAAGGATGTGAATACACTAACACCACAATTGTCCGATGTACCGGTTGTGTGTGACTTTCCAGATGTATTTCTCGAAGACTTACTAGGAGTGCCACCTGACCGAGAGACCGAGTTTTAGATTGATTTGATACCAGGTGCCTAACCTGTTGCCAAGGCACCGTATCGTTTGGCTCCAACTAAGATGAAATAGTTGATGGAGCAATTGCAATAGCTGCTCGATAAGGGGTTTATTAGACCGAGTATCTCTCATTGGGGTGCTTCGGTCTTATTCGTAAAGAACAAGGACGGTAGCATGAGAATGTGTATAGACTACCGTGAGCTGAATAAGTTGATAGTGAAGAATCGGTACCCGTTACCGAGGATTGATGATTTGTTTGATCAGCTTCGAGGTGCCAGTTGGTTTTCAAGGATAGATCTTCGATCTAGCTACAATCAGCTAAAGGTGAAAGAGTAGGATATTCCTAAAACAGCTTTTCGCACACATTATGGTCACTATGAGTTCCTCGTTATGTCATTTGGGTTGACCAATGCGTCAACTGCTTTTATGGACTTGATGAACCTAGTGTGTCGACCGATGTTAGATAAATCAGTGATTGCATTTATCGATGATATCCTGATTTATTCGAAGAGCGAGATAGAGCATGCCGGTCACATTCGAGAGGTGTTGGAGATGTTGAGAAGAGAGAAACTGTATGCCAAGTTCTCGAAATGCAGGTTCTGGTTACGCGAGGTTCAATTCTTGGGTCACGTGGTGAATCCCGAGGGGATTATGGTGGATCCATCAAAGGTGGAGGCGGTGATGCAATGGAAGTCTCCAAAGACGCCATCCGAGATTTGTAGTTTCTTGGATTTGGCGGGCTATTACCAAAGGTTTATTCAAGATTTCTCTAAGGTCGCTTCTCCACTAACCAAGTTGACCCGGAAGAATGTAAAGTTTGTATGGGGTAAAACTCAAGAGAAGGTGTTCGAGGAGTTAAAGGTGAGGTTGACTCAAGCTCATGTTTTGTCGTTACCTGATGGAAGCGAAGATCTAGTGGTTTATCTGATGCTTCCTACTCAAGGTAGGGGTGTGTGTTAATGCAGAGAGGAAGGGTTATAGCCTATGCATCCTAACAGTTGAAGGTTCATGAGGTTAACTACCCTACTCATGATTTGGAGGTAGCAGCAGTGGTCTTCGCGTTAAAGATTTGAAGGCACTACCTATATGGGACGAAGTGCACCATATTCATTGACCATAAGAGCTTGAAGTACTTCTTCGAGCAGAAGGATTTGAACATGAAGCAGAGGAGATGGTTGGAGCTTATAAAAGACTATGATTGCGAGATCCATTACCATCCGGGCAAAGCCAATGTGGTGGCGGATGCCCTTAGCCGAAAAGAGAGACCCGAGCCGATTCGGGTAAAAGCTTACCAGATGATCATAACCTCGGACGTGATAAAGCAAGTCAAAGAGTTTAAAGATGAGACATTGAAAGAAGACCATCTTAACTCCAAAAGAATGAGAGGTCTAGTAGCAGAACTGGGTGAAAACACACTCGGTGTTAGGACCCAATTTGGGCGGATGTGGATTCCTCGTCTTGGGGATCTACGCATGAAGATTATGGATGAAGCTCACAACACTTGGTACTCCATTCATCCCGGTGCTACGAAGATGTATCAAGACATGAAGAAAGATTATTGGTGGCCGGGTATGAAGCGCGATGTGGTGAAGTATGTGAGTAAATGTCTAACTTGTTTGCAAGTGAAGGCCAAGCACCAAAAGTCGTATGGGAAGATCCAACCATTGGATATACCGGAATGGAAGTGGGAGCACATCGCCATGGATTTTATTACAAGGCTACCGCGTACCATGAAAGGGTATGATGCTATATGGGTGATCGTCGATCGTTTGACAAAGAGTGCTCACTTCCTACCGATTCGCGAGACATATTCATCCGAGAAGTTGGTGGATCTGTTCATTAAAGAGATTGTAACTCGTCATGGTGTACTGGTGTCGATCGTGTCTGATTGCGACACCTAGTTTACATCAAGTTTTGGAAGAAATTTCATGATGCGATGGGGACGAGGTTACATATTAGCACGACTTATCATCCTCAGACAGATGGTCAGTCGAAAAGGACGATTCAGACGCTGGAAGATATGCTTCGAGCATGTGTCATCTATTTTGGAGGAATTTGGGATGACCACTTACCATTAGCTGAGTTCTCATATAACAATAGCTATCATGCCAGCATTGGTATGCCTCCTTATGAGATGCTATACGGTAGGAGATGCAGAACACTCGTGTATTGGGGTGATATCGGCCATCAAGAGTTAGAGACGTCGAAGTGGTCGAGGCTACGACTGAGTAGTTGGGAAGGATTAAATCCTTTATGAAAGTAGCCAAAGATAGACAGAAGTCGTATGCTGATAAACGATGAAGACCGATTGAGTTCCAGGTGGGTGATAGAGTTATGTTGAAAGTCTTACCTTGGAAGGGTATCATTCGGTTTAGAAAGCGAGGAAAGTTGAGCCCGAGATACATAGGGCCTTTCCAAATAATTGCTCGAGAAGGAGATGTGACCTATAGACTGGAGTCACCAAAGGAGTTAAGTGAAATTCATCTAACATTCCATGTATCTCATCTGAGAAAGTGCTTAGCAGATAAGATATGATTGTTCCACTAGAGGATATCGAGGTGGATGAACGGCTCAATTATGTAAAACAACCAGTGGCGATCATCGACCGTAAAAAGGAGAGATTGAGGAATAAAGTGGTCCCACTTGTGCGCGTACAGTGGAAGCACAGAAATGGATCTGAGTCTACGTGGGAGACTGAAGAGGAGGTGAGGCAGCATTACCCACAATTGTTTGAGGAATAATAGGTTTTGGGGACGAAACCTATATAAGGGGGGTGGACTTGTAACACTCGATTATTTTCCTTGAAGCCAAAGAAAGAAGAAAAAGAAAGTAAAAAAATAAAGTCCAAGTTGAGGGACCAATCTTAATAAAAAAATAGAAAAGGCTTGGAAGAGTGGGTAAAAGGGAATGGCAGCCCATTCCTCTCTCCCATTCATCATTTCATTCGGTTCAAGAGAGAGAATGGGAAAAGAGTTGGAGCTTAGGGTTTTGGAAGAATCAAGGTGCAAAAGTCGAAGGCAAGCGGGTATGTAGGAAGCTCTACTCAAAGAGGCTATTAATGTGACTTCTATGACCCCTCTTTTACACGTTTTTAACTGATTTTGGGGCTGGAACACATAGCAAATCGTTTTGAAGTGTTGGGTGTTGAACCCGTATGTGTGTGTGTATGTGTATGTGTGTGATTCGGGAGGGGTTTGACTTCGGGCTTGGTTATGTTTGAATGGTGTTGTGGTAGGTTTTTCTAAGGTTTAGGATGGTCGATTTGAGCTTAGAACTGGTTTGAGAGGGTTTGGAGGCCGAAAGCTGCAATTCAGGTTCGAAGAAGACTGCATTCTGCACCCAGCTAGGGCTCATGCGACTGGAGGCCATGAGACCGAATGGCAGGCGACTGGAGGCCATGAGACCGAATGGCAGGCGACTGGAGGCCATACGGCCTAACGGCATGTGACTGAAGGTCATACGCCTGATAGTCATGCGACTGGAGGAAATGCGGCCAAAGTTTATGCGACTGGAGGAAATGCGGCCAGAAGTCATGTGATTGAAGTCCATGCGCCTGAATGCCATGCGACTGAGGTTCATACACATGGAAGTCATGCGACTGAAGGTCATGCGCATGAAAGTTATGCGACTGAAGGCTATGCGACTGAGAGTCCATACGCCCCATAGTGCCATGCATCTGGAGACTGTCCATTTGCCTAAGTGCTCATTCGCCCCATAGTGTCCATACGCCTAAGTGTTCTCATACGCCAGGAAGGCCATGCGACTGAATGGTGCCCATACGCCCAAATAGGGCTCATGCGCCCGAAAGAACATAGTTTATTTTTTGATTTCGGGGGAAAAGTGTTGTGTAGGCTTTGACTTGGGAGGTTCCCGGGAGGGCTAAGTAAGTTGACTTTTAAGGACATAGATGTTATGATGGTCATGAATGATGATGTATGATTGATGTTTATGCATGACGGTATGTACGATGTATGTTACGTATGTATGATGGTGTCGTGTATGGTGATGTTTTGCATGTTCATGTTGTGTTCCTTGTTTTGTATGATTATTTTCCCGTGGCTTTACGTTGACTGTTAATGAATGAAATGAAAAGTATTATGTAACGTAAAGTTGAAGATAATGAAAAGAGGAACGAAATGAAAGAATGCATGCATTAATGAATGAATGAAAGTAAGAAAGGCTTGCAAGCAAATGTATGGAGGTTCACACCCAATGAAGGGTGTTAGGTCAACCGTGTGCGGGTTAGCTACCCCAGAAGGATGCACACTGGGGCTTAATCTGTGTAATTAAGCAAATGTATGGAGGATCACACCCAATGAGGGGTGTCAGCTCAATTGTGTGTGAGTTAAATACCCCATGAGGATGCACACAGGGGTTCAATCTTTATGATTGACCATATGTATAGGGTCCTTGTCGCTTAACCCTAGATGAATTGCTTGGTGCTCTAGAGGGGGGTTAAGCACATGACAGGACCTAGATGGAAACGAAAGATAATAATGTACGAAATGAACGATGATGAAGATAATAACTATTATTTATGTGTACGTATGATGTGTGATCACATTCTAATGCCTAGTATGATTTGAAAGAAAGTAAAGAACGGTTTTAAACGAAAGATAAAGTATGTTTTACAATAAAACTAGAACTCACTCAGCAACGCTGACTTTTATGTGTTTCCAGTTGGTAGGTAATGTTGCTGAGTATGGCACGAGGCGGCTACTTGACTCTTTTTGGATGGCATTCTTTTGTTTAATGTTGTTGCATTGTAATGCGAACAAACGATGTTTCATAACGAATGTTGTATTAACTTGCAAAAGCATTTATTTCGAAATGAAAGGTTCTTTTTAATGTTTTCGCTGCAATGTTTTATTTAAGTTAATGAAAACATATGTTTTATGTGCGATGATTGGCCAGTTGTAAGCGTCCTGGGAACGGGGCCTTACAAGTTGGTATCAGAGCCAAAGTTTAAGTGAAATGGGTATATTTTCAAAATAAATCTAAACTTAAACTGAAAATGGGACAGAAAGGGAAGGGATGCCAGTTTGAGTAGTTGCGTGCCATCAGGTATTTTCGTAATCTTAAGCGGTATTATGTGCGCATGTTATGTGGTTTTTGTGTTGTTTGTAGATTTAGAGATACTGATGTAGTCAGGACAGGTAATGCTTGGGGTATGAAGAGTAAAGTAAATGGCTAATCACAACTGGCCATTGTAATTAGGGACTTACTATACTTGACATAAACTAAGTTGTTCCCTTGAATGACCGTGTTGGTGTTTGAATCTTTTAGTGTGTGTTGGAGGATGGCCGGTGGTAGATCTTCTAAAGATTCTAGGGGTGGAAGTCGTGGTGGACTTGGTGTTGAACCGTGGCCCAAAAGAGGAAGGCCTAGGGTTGAAAAGGCGGTTCATGAAGAACCCGAGACCCCTCATCCGGAGGGTGGTGATGAGATTGCCAATTTGAGAGCCTAAGTAAGGGAGACTGTTATGAAAGAAGTTCATCAGGTCATGCAGATGATCTTACCGTTTGTTGTGACTGAAGTAATAAAGGCTATAAGGGAAGGAGAAAGGAAAGAGAGAAATAGGTCCTCGGGAGGATGGAAGCAACCGGAGCCTGAAATGGTTCTCTCCAATGATGAAGAGGAGGAAGAACAAGAGCCTGCGCCAGACGCGGCATGAGGCTGCAACTACGGGGCATTTCAAAGGTGTAAGCCCCCTACTTTTGATGGTAATGGTACTACTGCTGCTGCTCACCGATGGGTGAGGGAAATGGAAGTTGTTCTAAATATCAACGAGTGCCGCGAAGACCAGAAGGTGAATTTTGCTGCCCACTCGTTGGTGGACTCGGCTCTATGTTGGTGGGACAATATTGTCCAAGCCGAGGGTAGTCAGGCAATTGGGAGAATGAGGTGGTCTGAGTTGAAAAAGTTGATGATCGAGGAGTTCTTTCCTCATAGGGAAATGGATAATGTGGAAAGGGAGTTCCTGTAGCTGGAAGCGGGAACAATGACTCATCAGGAATACACTACGACGTTTAATGAGATGGCACAGATGGTGCCGGATCAGCTGACGCCTTTGTCATGAAGGATTAAGAGGTATATTCAGGGCTTGCTGGCGGATATTCGCAGGCACATGATCGCTGCCCGACCGAGCTCATTTAGGTTGGCGGTTGATTTGGCAGGAAGGTTATATGACGAGCGATAGGTGGTGGTGGCCGAGGTGAGAAAAAAGGGTGGTGGCGACTGGAATTGGAATGGGAAAAGGTTTGGTCGGGGTGGTGCCCCGACGAGTAACAAAAGTGCATGTGTGGAAGATATGCCGGGTGGTCACATCCGGTGCGGGGTCGAAAAGGTGTGGCAAGTGTGGGAAGGAGCACACTGGTGAATGTAGGTTGGGATCGAGCATGTGCTTCGAGTGTGGGAAGCCTGGTCATATGGAAAGGGAATGCAAAGCAGGGAGATGTTTCAGCTGTGATATGGAGGGCCACATGAGTAGGGACTGCAAGAAGCCAGGGCTGAAGGTTCAGGGGTGAAGAAGGCTGGGGGAGAAGGACATAGGGCGAGCACCAGCGCATTTACGATGACGCAGGAGGAGGCTAGGGCGGACCCTGATGTTGTGTTACGTACGTTTCTAGTAAACTAAACTTTAGCCTCTGTGTTATTTGATTCTGATGCTAGTAAAAGTTTAATTTCTGATGCTAGTAGGAGTGTTGATGCGCCCTTTGATGTAGAAACTGCCATAGGTAAGTCTACCAGGATTTCTGAGATGATAGAAGGTTGTGACATGGAATTAGAAGGTCACAAGTTTCCTGTTAGACCATTCGTGATGACCTTAGGTGGTTTCGATGTAGTCCTTAGGATGGATTGGTTAGCGGACTACGAGGCGAACATTGTGTGTCGCAAGAAGATGATTCGGTTGACAGCGCCGGACGGGAGTATGGTGACGGTTTATGGTGACCGAGTCACTACGATCGCGAGAGTGATTTCGATGGCGATGGCGGGAAAGTGCATGAGGCATGGATATAGTGCCTACTTGGCCTATGTAAAGGATGTGGATACACTAACACCCAATGAGGGGTGTCAGCTCAACTATGTGCGGGTTAAATACCCATGAGGATGCACACAGGGGTTCAATCTTTATGATTGACCATATGTATCTTGTCGCTTAACCTTAGATGAATTGCTTGATGCTCTAGAGGGGGGTTAAGCACATGACAGGACCTAGATGGAAACGAATGATAATAATGTATGAAATGAGCGATGATGAAGATAATAACTATTATCTATGTGTACGTACGATGTATGATCATATTCTAAAACCTAGTATGATTTGAAAGAAAGTAAAGAACGATTTTAAACGAAAGATAAAGTATACTATAAAACTAGAACTCACTCAGTAACGTTGACTTTTATGTGTTTCCAGTTGGCAGGTAATGTTGCTAAGGATGGCACGGGGAGGCTACTCGGCTCTTTTTGGATGGCATTATTTTGTTTAATGTTTTTGCATTGTAATGCGAACAAAGGATGTTTCATAACGAATGTTGTATTAACTTGCAAAAGCATTTATTTCGAAATGAAAGGTTCTTTTTAATATTTCCGCTGCAACGTTTTATTTAAGTTAATGAAAACATATGTTTTATGTGTGATGATTGACCAGCTGTAAGCGTCCCGAGAATGGGGCCTTACAGTAAATAACAGTCAGAATTTTAAATAAAATAAAGTTATAAACATAGCAAAGTTACCACATTAAACAAAATCCATTGGAGAGAAATCAACTACTGATGTTTAAACAAACACTTGCATAAAACCCTTTGCAAAACTTCTACAAACACAAACAATCATCATCATGATACTCCCATAATTTGATGTAATAAAATCAAGAACAACATACCTGGATTAGTGTGTTAAGACCATACTTACAATACCTTGAAGATGCAGCATTAGGCTAAAATTAAAAGCCTTTATGACCTGACAAATAAAAAACACACAAATAGACAAACAATCATGCTGAAGTTAAAGAAAAAGAACACCAATCAAGCAAAAAACAAAGCGCAAATCATGGAGAGGAATCCATGTCAAAGTTGTCAAATACCCATCTGATGCTTATCTGGTAACTTCTTTTAATAATAATAACCTAAATGTTACCTAAATGTTGTAACTCATATAACAAATCTTATTGTTAAATTCACAAAATCTTTTAAAACAAATGAAATCACAAAAGCCTTGGCTTCTCATCAAAACACATAAATGACCACATAATCGATTAGAAACAAACAATTAGCAACAAGCTTCATAAAATAAAATACGATTAATGAGCATGGAAAAGCACATAATCAATTAAAACAAAATCAAAGATCATAGACATCGAGGAAGATGATGAAAGATTTAGGGAAGAAGCTAACTTGGGTAGATCGATTTGGTTTCACACAAACAATGGAAGATTGTCGATCTAGGGTTTCGGTAAGAAAGCAAAAGAGTTAGATCTGGAACAGTTTTGTCAAAGGATGGATGATGATGGCTCGAGGGTTTCGGTAAAAACTAATAAGAATGAAAGGGGATTAGAGAACAGGTTTTATCAATGGGTAATGGATCCGTGTAAGATATAAAACGGGTCCTTTTTTAGGCGGGATAATGAAATAAAAGTGGGGTAAGAGGTTGCCATGTGTCATTTAGATGGTTTAAGAGATGAACATGTGGCTCCAAAAAACTTATTTTATTAGAGTCTATAGATACATAAACCATAGGTTTCGATTGCATGTTATGGGGCGTAGATTTAAACAAAATTTATATAAAAACATATTCAAAGAAAATCACTTGTAAAAGTATACACATTTTTTTCAAAAATATTACCTAGTTGTGAAAATAATAAATAATATATTATATTTTATCTATATCGGTTTAGATCAAAACTTACACCTGGAGATAAAAATAAGTACGTTGTAATAGTTTATTTAAAATTTAAAAAAAATAATGTTAAAATATATAAATTACAATACAAATTAACTATAGTTATAAAATAATAGTTAAACTTTAAAAGCTAAGCAGCATAAAGAAAACACTCGGGATATCACACATGTCGTATCGTGCACATTTGGTAGTACCACTTTTGGGAAAACACTTTTCATACCTCTATAATTTTTCTAATATATTATAAGTGGTTGTAAGTGAAGAAGTTAAAAAAAGTAATGATAAAGGTGTAAAAAATAATATTTAATTGAAAATAAGAGATAAAAAATAATAAATTTTAGTATAACCATAAGAATGGAGAATTAATTGTAAATGCTCTTACGTAATGAGTCTTCCATCGAGTATATAAATTATATATTCTTTATATCACAATCTTTACTACAATCTTATTGCATAAACTCTAATTCTCATCTTCTGGGAAGCAATTAGCTACATTCAAATCCCATCTATTAGAATAAATTGATTGCCATATTGAGAGCACATATAATACATATAAAATATATAGTTTTGTTGATGAAAAGATGATGATATATCATTATTTAAGCATCATGCATCTACGTAAATAGCAATCAATTAAGGACAATTATAAGTATATAGTAAGAAGTGTTTAGTTTTATATCAGATGGATGCATGACTCCCAGAAGATGAAAGAGCTGATCCTTCGAGACGAATGTAATCATACATGACTCCCCGAAATGGGGTTCCTCCATTCGCTTGTGTCAAATATATGGCGTTCTCTCCATTAGAGATCAAAACCTCTCCCGGTATATCGATGTTGAACAACCAACTCAGACCATGTATTCCATGCCTTGCAATCGCGTTGTCTCCTCCAATGATTCCAGTTGAAAATAGAGGTAAATCCTTGCTTGGATCGTTAACTCGAACCTGTACTACAAAATCTAATTACAATATTCTTTACATGTCA
>BJCM01207106.1:0-17549 GCA_018326385.1 Flaveria bidentis
TATTAAAATTTATTTTATAACTTTATAAGTTTTAATAAGTCTTTTCTATTTAGTTATTTGTTGTAACATGATTAATAAACTTTATAATTTTAAGATAAAGAATTATTTATCAATCAATAAGTTGATTACATATTTAATGTATTTGATCCATTTATTAAGTAAATTAATAATAGAAGCTCAAAATGAATTCGGGTTTGGTTTTTAACTTGGAAAAATGGTGGATGTTACACTTCAAGCTCTTGTGGTCCATGAATACGATGCATTTCGTCCCGTATAGGTATTGCCTCCAAATCTTTAGTGCAAAGCCCACAACTGCTAACTCCAAGTCATGGGTAGGGTAGTTGACCTCATGAACTTTCAACTGTCGAGATACGTATGCTATAACCTTTCTTTGTTGCATTGACACGCAACCCAACCCTGAGTAAGAAGCATTTGAATCAACCACTAAGTCCTCGCTTCCTTCGGGCAACGATAAAACCGGAGATTGAGTCAACCTTGCCTTTAGCTCCTCAAAAGCCTTCTCTTGCTCTTGACCCCGTATAAACTTCACATCTTTACGAGTCAACTTAGTCAACGAAGAAGCTATCTTGGAGAAGTATTGAAGAATCTCCTATAATAGCCCACCAAACCCAAGAAACTATGATTCTTGGATGGCGTCTTTGAAGACTTCCATTGCATCACCGCCTCCACCTTTTTCAGGTCCACCATAATCCCCTCGAGATTCACCACATGACCCAAAAACTAAACTTTTCACAACCAGAACGCGCACTTGGAGAACTTGGCATACAACTTCTCCTTTCTCAACGTCTCCAACACCTCTCTAATGTGACTGGCATGCTCCTCCTCACTCTTTGAATAAATCAGGATATCATCAATATATACAATCACTGATTTTTCTAACATCAGCCAACACACTCGATTCATCAAGTCCATAGAAGTAGTTTTAAACCAAAAGAGATAATGAGAAACTCGTAGTATCCATAACGCGTACGAAAAGTTGTTTTAGGAATATCTTGTTCCTTCACCTTCAGCTGATGATAGCCAAAGGTCTATACTCGAGAACCAACTGGCACCTTGGAGCTGATCAAACAGATCATCAATTCTCGGTAATGTGTACCGATTCATCACCATCAACTTATTCAACTCATGGTAGTTAATACACATCCTCATACTACCGTTCTTCTTCTTCACGAACAAGACCGGAGCACCCCAAGGAGAGATACTCGGTCTTATAAACCCCTTATCAAGTAACTCCTACAATTGCTTCATCAGTTTCTTCATCTCGGTCAGAGCCAACCGATATGGTGCCTTTGTAACACGTTGGGCACCTGGTATCAAGTCAATCTGGAACTCAATATGGTGGTCCGGTGACACACCTGGTAGATCTTCTGGAAACACGTCCGGAAAATCACACACAACCGGTACATTGGAGAGTTGTGGTGTTGGCGTATCCACATCCTTCGCGTAGGCCAAGTAGGCACTCCACCCACGCCTCATGCACTTTCCCGCCACCGCCATCGAAATCACTTTCATAATCGTAATGACTAGATCACCTTAAACCGTCACCGAACTCTCGTCGGGCGTTATCTGTCGAATCATCTTCTTGCAACACACAATGTTCGCCTCGTAGTCCGCCAACCAATCCATTCCTAGGACTACATCAAACCCGCCTAAGGTCATCACGAACAGTCTAACACGAAACTTATGACCTTCAAGTTCTATATCACAACCCTTTATCAGGTCAACAATTTTGGTAGACTTAGCTATGGAAGTTTCTACATCAAAGGGCTTATCTATACTCCTACTACTAACAGGAAATTTAGCACAGAAAGCAACAGAAATAAAACTTTTACTAGCATCAGAATCAAAAAACACAGAAGCTAGAGTTTGGTTTACTAGAAACGTACCTAACACAACATCGGGGTCTGTCCTAAACTCCTCCTGAGTCATCGTGAATGCCCTGGTGCTCGCCCTCTACCCCTTAGTCTCGGTCTTCTTCTTGCCTACTCTGGAACTCTCAGCCCTTGGCTTTTTGCATTCCCGACTCATGTGACCATCCTCGACACAGTTATAGCACCTCCTTACCCTATAATTCTTTGCCACATGTCTGGTCCTTCCACACCAGAAACAGACATTAGATCCCAGCCTACACTCTCCGGAGTGCTCCTTCCCGCACTTACCATACCTCTTCATCCCAACATTGGGTGTGACCATACGCCGGTCATCCACCCTCGCAACCTTGTTGTTTTGAGTGGACATGCCACGTCTAAAATGTTTCTCATTACAATTTCGATCACCACCACCTTTCTTGTTGACTTCAATAATTACCACCGCCCGTGTGACATACAGTCTCCCAACCAGATCAACAACCAAGCTAAACGTGCTTGGCGGGGCGGTGATCATGTGCCTACGGATATCCGTCAGCAGCCCTTGGATATATATCTCTTGATCTTTCATGACAGAGGCATCACCTGATCTGGCACCAGCCATTCCATCTCGTTGAACTTGGTGGTGTATTGCTGATGCGTCATGGTTCCCGCCTCTAGTTGCAGGAACTCCCTTTCCACCTTGTCCAACTCTCAGTGGGGACAAACCTCCTCCATCATTAGCTTCTTCAACTTCGGCCACCTCATTCTTCCAATTGCCCGACTACCCTCGGCTTGGACTATATTATCCCACCAACATAGAGCGGAGTCCACAAATGAGTGGGCAGCAAATTTCACCTTCTAATCCTCCCGAAACTCGCTGATATCGAGCACAACCTCCATTTATTGCACTTAGTGATGGGCAATAGCAGTAGTGCCATTGCCATCGAATGTTGGGGGCTTGCATCTTTGAAATGTCCCGTAGTTACAGCCTCATGTTGTCTCTAGCACAGGCTCTTCTTCTTCTTCCTCATTAGTTGAGACAACCGTCTTAGTTTCCGGATTCTCTCTCCCTGCCGAGGACCTATTCCTCTCTTTCCTTTCTCCTTCTCTTACAGCCATTATCACTTCGGTCACCACAGACAGTAAGATCGTTTGCATGACCTAGTGAACCTCTTCCACCACACCCTCCTTCACTAAGGCTTTAAGATTAGCACTCTCGTCACCACCCTCCGGATGAGGGGTCTCGAGCTCTTCATGAGCCACCTCTTCGGTCTGAGGCCTTCCTCTTGTGACCCATGGTCCAGCACCACGACCTCCGCCTCTGGAAGCCTTTGATGATCAACCACCGGCCATCCTCTAACACACTATAAGATTCAAACACTAACATGGTCATTCAAGGTAATAGCTCAGTATATGTCAAGTATAGTAAGTCCCTAATTATAATGGCCAGTTATGATTAGCCACTTACTTTACTCTTCATACCCTAAGCATTTCCTATCCTAACTACATCAGTATCTAAATCTACTAAGAAGAACACAGATCAAATAACATGCGCACATAATACTGGTTAACATTAAAGAAAATACATGATGACATACAGCAACTCAGACTGGCATCCTTTCCTTTTGTCCTATTCTCAGTTTAAGTTTAGGTTTCTTTTGAAATTTTAATCTAATTCACTTAAACTATAGCTCTGATACCGACTTGTAAGGCCCCGTTCTCGGGACGCTCACAGCTAGTCGATCATTTCATATCAAAACATATAATTTTCATTTACTATTACTAAAACATTGCAGTAGAATAATTTAAACCACTTCATTTCATTATAATTTCTTTTACAAAACAATACATTGTTAACAGATTACAAAATATAACTCATTGCATTACATCACAAAAATATTATCGTTATACAAAATGTATGACATTCAAAATAAGCCAAGTAGCCGCCCATGTCATCCTCAGCAACCAATTACCTGCCAACTGGAAACACATAAAAGTCAGTGTTACTGAGTGAAGTCTAGTTTTAAAAATAAAATATACCTTACTTTTGTTCAAAACCATTCTTAACTTTCATACGTGATCATACATCATACATACACACAGATAATAGCATTATTATATTCCATTAGCATTCATTAACCTCCGTTCAATGTACGTCATCATTTCGTTCATTAACTTTCATATCGTATATTCCATTCATTAACCATCATTCATTCATTCTTTCCTTCTTTCCGGGTCAATGTCATCAGCTATAACCCAAACGTAGGCACAAAGTGGGCACTAGACCGAAGTTGATAAAAGACTTCCATACTGCACATAGCCTGGCACCGGCACCAGGGTAAGCAACAAAGACCCCACCTGTATGTTATACCCCAAACATAGCACAAAACGGGTATTGGGCCGAAGTTTATCAGATTTCCATAACACACATAGCCTGGCACCAACACCGGGGTAAGCAACAAGGATTCCATACATGAGTTCACCCCAAACGTAGGCACAAAGCGAGTACTCGGCCGAAGTTGATAAGACTTCCATAACACACATAGCCTGGCACCAGCACCGAGGAAAAACTTATCCATTCATTCATTCTTCCATTAATGCATGCATTCATTCATTCTTTATGTTCTTTTTTTCGTTATCTTCCACTTTACGTTACATAATACTTCCCATTTACAATCATAACCATACCACATAAAGCCACAGAAAATAAACGTACATAATAAGGAACACAACATAAACATAACCATGCCATACACATCACATCATCGTACATGATATAACATACATCATCCAACATCATAAGGCCAACTTGCATCATACCCGAGAACATCCCAAGTCAAAGCTTACACTTTACATTTTCCCTAAAAATTTCAAAAAATATTCTAAGTCTTAGGCGCATGGGCACTATGCAGGCGCATGACCACTAGTGGCCGCATGGCTTCTTAGGTGCGTGGAACACTTAGGCGCATGGGAAACTTCTAGGCGCATGGGCACTATTTAGGCGCATGACCCAACACTTAATCATTCTGGTAGATTCTAGGCACATGGGCACTATGCATGCACATGAGTGCCTTGGCACATTGGCAATCTAGGCGTTTGGGACACTTAGCCAAATTCAGTCTATCCTAGGCGCATGGCCACTATTTGGGCGCATGACAACTATTTGGGCACATGAGTTTTGGGCGCACAGGGAAAACACTTAGGCGTCTAGACAGTTAGGCGCATGGGCCACTGTTCAGGCGCATGGGTAACTAACATACCATAAATCATTCTAATTAAGTCCCAAACATCAATTCAACATGTTCTAAGCTTAGTTCTAACATTCTAAGCATTATAACAAGAACAAAACATCATCATAACATCAAGAACACCCAAAATCATACCCCACCCGCATTCATACACTCATAATCATTTGGGTGTAAATACCCAACTAATAAGAACATTCATAAATGTATTTCCAACCCTAAAATCGTATAAAACATGTAAAAAGGGGGTTCGAGAACTCACCTTAGCAGCCTTTGGGTATGACTTCCTTCAAACCTATTTGCTATGAGCTCAAACACCTAAAACCCACCAATTCACACACAGAAATGAACACACAACACACATAAGCATATAACCAAGGCATAGGCCAGTCAAGATCATTCTAAAACCAAGAATTTTTACCTTGAATTCGAATTTCATGCACGTCTTCTTCAAAACCCTGAGCTCTACTCTTTCACTCTCTAGAAAATCCGAATGAAAATTTGGTGTGCGGATATAATGGGCGGCCATGCCCACTTTATGCACCAACTTTTTATACTTTTGTCCTTTTTGACACATTTAACACCTCAACTTGGGTTAGATTGTGTTTGATTCTTTTTCTTCACTTTTATTCTTTCTTTATTACCTATTAAAAATATCTAGGTGTTACAAATACCTTCGAAAGAACAAACTACCTTTGGAAGAACAAGATTCCTTCGGAAGAACAAAGGAGTTGCGGAAGACATAAGTAGCTGCGGAATACCTAACACTTGGACTTGCATTATACAAGTGTTACAAGTCAACAAGACAATTTTGAATCTTAAGAGATCTAGTGTTTCCTTAACAGAATCATAATTGTCTATAAATATGAGTCCTAGGTTTCAAATCAAAGAGATCAATATGGCTAACCAGACGAAAAACACAGAAATATCACATCGATTCACATAATCAATAAAACACAAACCCTAGCAGTTGTCACATCAATACATCACTAACATCAACACATTCAAAACATTTAATGTTTATAACATTCATTATTTATTCATATGTAATCATTAATCAATTTTAATAAAATACTTTTGAATCAAATCTTGTTTGTTTATTTATTGTGCTCGTATCATTGTGTTCGTCATAATCAACATTTTTGTTTGATATTTATTTATAAAACAGTTAAACAAGGTTAATGTTCATTCTGAAATCATTAACTTGATTCCATTCTAACACTGATAATTCTTGATTGTGATCCTTGGATTCACAAGTGGGGAGTATTATGGGATCTAGGAACAATAGGTCTAGATCCTTTTGTATAGGCTCAAAACTTTAATTAAAATTTGTAATGAATATTTGTAATTCATTATTTGGATGTATGCTTTATGTATATAGGTTAACCCATATGTGTGTTAATGTATGTGTATGATGGCAGGTAAAACATTATACTTAGTCAATTTGTGAAATTGACAAGTGTAAGAAACACCTACGGATGAACATTTTTGCTCTTCTGTAGACATGTTTCTTACAAGACAAACATCCGAAAATATTCTACGGATGACCATCAGTATTCACTGATGAACATATGAAGCAGAGAAGAAACTGAAGTGAAGACTCCTTCGGAAGAACAATATACCTTCGGAAGAACAAACTACCTTCAGAAGAACAAGATTCCTTCGGAAGAACAAACTACCTTCAGAAGAACAAGATTCCTTCGGAAGAACAAACTACCTTCGGAAGAACAAGATACATTCGGAGTAACAAACTATCTTTGGAAGAACAAGATACCTTCGAAAAAACAAACTACCTTTGAAGAATAAGATACCTTCGAAAGAACAAACTACCTTTGGAAGAACAAGATTCCTTCGGAAGAACAAGATTCCTTCGGAAGAACAAGATTCCTTCGGAAGAACAAAAGTAGTTGCGGAAGACCTAACACTTGGACTTGCATTATACAAGTGCTACAACTCAACAAGTCAACAAGTTAACAAGACAATTTTGAATCTAAAGAGATCCGGTGTTTCCTTAATAGAATCATAATTTTTTATAAATATGAGTCCTAGGTTTCACATCAAAGAGAGCAAGACGACCAACCAGACAAAAAACACAAAAACATCACAATGATTCACACAATCAATCAAACACAAACCCTAGCAGTCGTAATATCAATACATCACCAACATCAACACATTCAAAGCATTTATTGTTTATAGCATTCAATATTTATTCATTCGTAATCATTAATCAATTTTAATGAAATACTTTTAAATCAAATTTTGTTTATTTATTTATTGTGCTCGTATCATTGTGTTCGTCATAATCATCATTTTTTGTTTGATATTTATTTATAAAACAATTAAACAAGGTTAATGTTCATTCTGCAATCATTAACTTGATTCCATTCTAACACTGATAATTCATTATTGCGATCCTTGAATTCACAGTTGGAGGAGTATTGTTAGATCTAGAAATAATAGGTCTAGATCCTTTTGTATAGGCTTAGAACTTTAATCAAAACTTGTAATGAATATTTGTAATTCATTATTTTAATATATGCTTTATGTATATAGGTTAACCCATATGTATGTTGATTTATGTGTACGATGACAAGTAAAACATTATACTTAGTCAATTTGTGAAATTGACTAAGTGTAAGAAACACCTACGGATGAACATTTTTGCTCTTCCGTATATATGTTTCTTACAAGAAAAATATATGAAGATCTTCTACGGATGAACATCAGTATTCACTTATGAACATACGAAGCAGAGAAGAAACTGAAATGAAGACTCCTTTGGAAGAACAAGATACCTTCAGAAGAACAAACTACCTTCGGAAGAACAAGATTCCTTCGGAAGAACAAACTACCTTTGGAAGAACAAGTTACCTTTGGAAGAACAAACTACCTTTGGAAGAACAAGTTACCTTTGGAAGAACAAACTACCTTTGGAAGAACAAACTACCTTCGGAAGAATAAGATACCTTCGGAAGAACAAACTACCTTTGGAAGAACAAGATTCCTTCGGAAGAACAAAGGAGCTGCGGAAGACAAAAGTAGTTACGGAAGACCTAACACTTGGACTTGCATTATACAAGTGTTACAAGTCAACAAGTCAACAAAGCAATTTCGAATCCTAAGAGATCCAGTGTTTCCTTAACAGAATCATAATTGCCTATAAATATGAGTCATAGGTTTCACATCAAATAGAGCAAGATGGCCAACCAGACGAAAAACACAAAACATCACATCGATTCACACAAACAATCAAACACAAACCCTAGCAGTCGTCACATCAACACATCACTAACATCAACGCATTCAAAGCATTTATTGTTTATAGCATTCATTATTTATTCACTTGTAATCATTAATCAGTTTTAACGAAATACTTTTGAATCAAATCCTTTTTGTTTATTTATTATGCTCGTATCATTGTGTTCGTCATAATCAACATTTATTCTGTTTGATATTTATTTATAAAACAATTAAACATGGTTAATGTTCATTCCGCAATCATTAACTTGATTCCATTATAACACTGATATTTGCTGATTGCGATCCTTGGATTCATAAATACATGTGCTCATGATTTTAATTTATATTTACCATGATGTTTTAATTGTCCCCATTCTTGCCATACCCAATAAAACCTATCCAACCTCAAGGCTTTTGAGGATTTACTAAACCACAACTTGACTTGGCGATGCACCTCTAACAATGACATAATAAATATTTAAGGTAGGCTATGAGGATCATATTGTTGATTTTTGGGTATTAAACCCCCTAGTTAATAAGTATAAACGAATTTATTAAAAGCAATGGAAGTTTAGCAGGAAATGAAAAAATAGGTTAAAAGAAACCATTGAAATCGGAGAGAAGTAGAGATCTAATCCGATTGATATATTTATTCCTTACTAATATTAAATTACCTTATTATATTTATATTATTATATACCATTTATAATATAAATAAAACATTTATTTGATGTAATGTTGAAATTTAAAATTTCTCAAAGCCAAGTTATCGTATGTCTAATCCAAAGGCAAATTCAAAATACATTAGTTATGAGAATGTTTAAAGTTTGAAGTTTAAAATCTATTTATCACTTAAGGTTGAAATTTAAAACTTATTTATCTATCTTAATTTAAAGACAACCTTGTGTTTATTTCCTTTTATCCACCTAATTAATAATTCATAATTTGTGTTTTACTTTCTTTTATTTTTAACTTTTACCATAGAAAAAAGAAGTTGTTGAAATACAGACTATCCATTTTCTATCATCTCTTTCTCTCTCTTTTGTCTTTAGTTCAATATGAGATACAATGGAAGAACCTCTGTTGATTCAACATGGATCGTTTTGTTTGTCGTCAACCACCATGGCCACTTGTTTTCAGCTGTTGTCGTATGTCGTCAACCACTACCACACAGCTAGCTTATATTCTATCACCCCCCCTGTGTTTCTCTCCATCTATGGTTGTTTAACACCATTAAGAACCATCGATGTCTCCACTTTCAAAAACCCTATCTCACCCTCGGCTCAAGCTTCCTTTTTGGATCTGCAGCCATTGATTTTGATTCTTATTAGTTTAAGTCACGTTTTTCGTTTTTGTTTGGGGGTTGCCGGCGGTGGGGGTTGCTGGAATGTGATGATCAGTGGTGCGTTTGAAATTTTCTATTAGTATATATACAACAAAACACATGGTATAACAACTCTATACACAAAAAATACTTAAAGCATGATGCACAACCCCAAGATACAGTAACAATTTGGTAAATAGTATTATTTAAATTATCAATTTAAATAAATTAGAACTCAATTAATGTGACTATCGAAATCCACCAAAATGTCCATGAATTCAATATCCGGATTTAATTAAACTTAACTATATCACAGTTGGTACACTTAGTATTTGTGTGAGGTTTAGTTGGGAATTTTAATTCTAAAACTAATTTGTGAAAATGTTTTCTTAATAAAGTATTATAAAAAATTAATAAAATATTATATATATTTTCAGAGATCATGACCACCTTTGATACTAACTGATACATATATTATTCTAAATCAGAAGATATTAAGAAAACAAGAAAATACTTTGGATCAATTTTGTACATATTCTAATCCATATATTAGCATTGTCTTGCAATCGAAAAAGAAATCATAAACAAAGAAAATTCACAAGAGATGGAGATGACCCAATAACTTGCTTTTTTGACTCGCTACATATACAATCAGAAACAAGCAAAAATAAACTACTTCATTGAAATGACCGTTTTATTTCACTAATTTTTTTCGTTGTGACAAAATCCATTTACCATTGTTTCAACAAATGTTGGATATTGGTTAAGGCCATAAGTTTTTCTTTAACTAACATCCAAGTCAATGAGGCCAAATTAATATTGCTTGTAAGGTATTAACCGGGAAAACTTCTTCTCCTCCACTTGAGTCAATACCTCCAGGTTAGAGTACATAAACGAACCCCAATGGGTTTTGGAACTCCATGCCATAATGAGCTTCTCAAAGCACATTAGTATCGAAAGTTACTCACTAATCATCAGTTTTAATGCAAAACAAGTTCTATTGTGTTACGATCATTCACTAATAGATATTGTTTCATATGTCTGCATAAAAGTATTGTGATAAGAACATAAATATAATAAAAATACTATACAAATAAAGCAATAATCATAGTAGAAATGAAATTCAGCCTTTCTAAAACAAATTATTGATGGTGCATAATTATTTTTTTATACCTAGCAAAGGTTATAGATATGTTGTTTGGGATCGATGCTAATGTATCTGAGGCCAAACTGACAGAGGCTTTAAACAAGTTTATTTGCCAACCCTCTTACTCCGGATTTAAGTCATGGTTTAATAAAAATTTCTTGTTTGGGTAGACTCTTCTAACACATTTAATTATTTGGGTTGACCTATGTAAAGCGCTTAATTAAATAAGTGGACCCCTCAATATCAACCTATCCATTATAAACCATCAACTCCTTTACAATCAATCAACCCTTTGACCGTTTAGATAAATGGATTAAATTGATGTACCTGGGTTACACGATTTTGTTGTTTCCAGATTACAGTTAATGCCTTTTACATAAATAAATACATGAGTGTTAGGTTCAGTTATTTATGATGTGTGCCACAACATCCATGTTCATATTACTACCTTGTGGACCTATTCTCACGTATGAATACATATAGTGGGTTATTTTCCATTTTAGTTTAATGTTTTATTATTCAATTAAGGATGAAATGGGTGGGTTAATTATGCCCCACGTTCAACCATATTTAGTTAGTGGTGTTAGTAGTTTGTAATCCTTATTTAAGGATCCTTAATTGTTAATTAAAGATCATGAAAAAATTTGTTCAAGAAATCTGTTTTCTATCTTATTTTCTTCAAGTTTCATTCTTTTATCTTCTTGGCCAACATTTAACTGTTGGAACCACATCAGTGGTATCAAAGCCGTCGTGATCCATGTCTGCTCAAACATTATCCAAAACCGAGTTTTGTGAATGGGTGAATGAATCCTTTTCGAACTCGAATCCTAGTTTCAAAATATCTTCAACGAACTCCGATTGATCCGTACCGCATCGGAAGCCCTCCACTTTCATACACCTCAAATGACCTTTTCCGCCACCGCATCACGCGTTTCATTACCCACTTCTGCTACAACACCATCACATGGTAAACCATGGCCTTGCTCCCAACCCAAGATACAAGTACCTCATGCCAAACAAATTCAGTCAATGTTGATGTTCAAAGGTTACCATCACCCAAAACATGCAATGGGATCGGCAAACTCTCGTGGAAATGGACATGCAGCTAAAGTTTGGTATGATATTAATGCATTAAAGTTTGGTATGTTTCTTTACTTTCACCTTCAGGACAAGGTGAATTTCAAGTGGGGTGGATTGATGTGTGCCATAACATCCATGTTCATAGGTTCAATGGTATTTTGGTTAGATTTATTTATCAAAACTGTTTTGATAATTTAATCAGGTTAAAAATAGTTAACACAGCGGCGGAGTAATAATTAAATACCAAAAAGTGAACCTGAAAGGATTTGGATTACAAACGATGCAAATTCAAATTATAATTAACTTACTGATGAGATATAATATACCTTGGTTAATAGTTAATCGTTTGAGACACCAAGGGTTCAACGAACAAGTGCTAGAAAACGAACCAAGACGGGACACGAAAAGCCACAGCTAGGCAACGCAGATGTCGTGATGGCTTACTAGAACACAGCAGCAGCAACCGCAAAATGTTGTGGTGGTGGTGTGTGATTTTAGTCAGCAGTCAAAAGGAGATTGCCTCCTTTTAATGGGTTAGAGTTGCTGGTTTTCTTTGATCAATGGAATGTTTCCTTTTTTATTTTCTCTCGCCAGCTCAAACAATAATAATGGGTGAAGGGTTCATCACCCTAATTATCCCATTATTGCTTAATTAATCCCTGGCAGGCCTCGGGCCCGGTTGGATTAATTTAGCCCATGATTTTAAACAAAACCCGTATCCTTTAACATTTAATAACCGAATGTTTTTATTAATTAATATATAACCATTATATATTATTAAACCCGATAGTGGTTCGTATATTTACTAGTTAATCTAGTTAATAGGGTTTGAACTTGTTGCCCAAGGTGTAACTCTTACGGGTCATAGCTCGGAAACGTTAGCTAATCGAACCCATACATATAATCCAACAAACTACCACTTGGACGGTATTCAATTGAATCTAACGTAGACAGTCAGTGGCGCTCTAGCTGCACATGGTTGCCCACAACAAGGTATGACACTTTAAAGTCATTAACCAAAATATATTGTTTTAGTAACACCTTACTATAACAAGACAATATACTTATGGTATTTAAGTCATTTATCCTTTCTGTAAAAGAAATTTATTGAGTCATTAAGATTAGTTCTCATATGAAGCTCAATCATTATTGTTTTCGATCCAAATTCAAAAATGATCCAATCAAACACACAGTCAGTTTGGGTGAGGCCTCACACTTCACCGGTTTGAATCAATGAGGGCGTCACGATGTCTAACTGTTACATATAATGTAAGAGTACAAAATCCCTTATTGACTACATATAACTCCTACTGAACTTCAAAATTATTCCTAACCAAAGCCTTTATAATTGGTAGTTACACGACAGCGGTTGACAGTGATCAAGGAATAACCCTTGGTAAACGGAAGTTCTAGTATGCATCTCAAGTCAAAGGATACTAAATGAGTATACCAATATCAAAGCATATTATAATGAATATGGTTTGTGGCGAGTTACATCCAATGTCATTCATAATGAGGTTTGTGAATTTAGAAGTCAACCCTTTGGGTCTAAATCTAGAATAGTCTTAATTCAGAATTGTTCTCACAAGTCTAACCGACTACAAATAATTTAGAATACAATATTCATGGATTAAATGTATTAAAATAGAACATAGTTATAAGATTCATAATTGCATTTAAATTAGTAAGTCAAAATGAATTCAAAAGTATAATTGTTAAATGTTCGTAAATCCAAATACTAAATCAAAACATATCACTAGCTAATCTAAGCCTGATCGTATCCAAATACTAAATCAAAACATGGTCTTAGTAAACGGGTCGGCTAGGTTTTGATCTGTGTCTATTTTGCTTATCACGATGTCTCCCTGTTTCACTATGTCCCGTATATAGTGAAACTTCCTCTGAATGTGTTTGGCCCTGTGATGAGATTTGGACTCTTTGGCTTGAGAAATAACACATGTGTTATCACAAAATATCTTGATTAGTTGCTAAATACTTGGAACCACATCGGGATCGGCTATGAACATCTTTATCCAAGCAGCTTCCTTTGCAACATTTGATGTTGCAATGTATTCATATTCGGTAGTGGAATCTGCCACCACACTTTGCTTGGAAATTTTCAAGGAGATGGCTCCATTATTGAGTGTGAATACAAAACCAGATTGTGAGCGAGAGACATCTCGGTCAGTTTGAAAACTAACATCAGTGTAACACCTTACAGTGAGCTATTCTTCAACTCCTCTAAATATTAAGAACATGTCTTTAGTTCTTCTCAAGTACTTCAGAATGTTTTTAACTGCAGTCTAGTGGGCAAAGCCAGGGTTACGCTAATAACGGTTGGTAATGCTTAAAGCATACGAGACGTCAAGTCTAGTGCACAACATAGCTTACATAATAGAACCAATCGCAGAAGCATATGGAACCTTTTCCATTTGCTTAATATCAATGTCCATTGAAGGAGATTGTGATTTGTTCAACATAGTACCTTTAGTCATAGGAACTCTTCCTTTTTTGGAGTTTTCCATCTTAAAGTGTGTCATCAATTTATCTATGTGCATGCTTTGACTAACCTCTAGAAGCCGCTTAGATCTATCCCTATAGATCTTAATTCCTAATATGTAAGCAGCTTCTCTATGATATTTCATTGTGAAACAAGCTCCTAACCATTGTTGAACTTCATTAAGCATAGGGATAACATTTCCATTGATCATTATATCATCCACATACAATATGAGGGATGATATAGTGCTCCCACTAGCCTTTTTGTAAACACAAGGCTCATCTTCACTTTTGACAAAACCGAATTCGACGATTCTTTAATCAAAATGAAGATTCCAGCTATGAGATGCCTCTTTAAGTTCATAAATAGACTTATTTAGTTTACACACCTTATTTGGATATTTTGGATCAATAAAACCATCAGGCTGAACCATATAGACATCTTTAGAGAGATGTCTATTTAGAAAAGCGGTTTTGACATCCATTTTCCATATCTCGTAATAATAGTACGCCACTATGGCAAGTAATATCCTAATTGATTTTATCATAGAAACGAGCGAGAAAGTTTCATCATAGTCAACACCTTGAGTTTGAGGGAAACCCTTCGCTACTAGTCGTGCTTTATAAGTGTGTATGTTTCCATGCATGTCGGTTTTTTTATTGAAAATCCGTTTGCTCCCTACTGCCCGTGAACCGGGGGGTAGCTCAACCAAGTCCCAGAATTGATTGTCATGCATAGATTGCATCTCGCGTTCATGGCATCTAATCATTTCGCAGATTCTGAATCTGAGATAGCAGACTTGTAGTTAGTAGGTTCATCACCAGAATCAGCTACTACCAGAACCTCAAGACCCTCCAAATTCCAAAGATATATGTCAGGTTCTTTGCGAGTTCTGCTACTTCTGCGAACGCTTGTGCTTATGTCTGAATCAGGAACAATTTCTTGTTGTTCAGACGTATCGACTTTATCAGCGTTTGTTTGTGGTTCTCGAATTTCTTCATGATCCAGCATATTACTTCTAGTTCCTAGATCAAGAAACTCTTTCTCGAGGAAATATGCCTTCCTTTTGATGGAAATCATATTTGCATCAGGATGGAAAAAGTAATATCCGCTTCTGTTATAGTATCTGACGAAAATAACTTTTTCGCCTCGAGGATCTAGCTTGTCATCAGACTCACTGGTGACATAAGCATCACATCCCCATACTCTAAGGTAAGACAAATTGGGTTTAGACCCATGTTGTAACACCCGGTTATTTATTTATTTTGAAGCCGACGAAAGAAGAAAAGAAATAAAGTCCTAAGTCGAGGGACCAAACTCGCCAACGAAAGAAAGACGGTGAGTGGGGTATATAAAGGGAGAGGGCAGCCCTTACCCTCTCCCCACACCAATATTTCAGCCAAAAGAAAGAGGAGAAGAGAGAAAGAAGAGAAAAAGGGAGAAAAAGTTGGTTCGGGATGGTTCGAGTGAGCCAAAATCGTCGAGAAGCGAGTCAAACCGAAGCTCTACTTCTTGGTGTCATTTGTGTGAGTTCAAGGACCCCACATTTACTTGTTCACAAATGATTTTAGGGCTGGAAAGCATAGAAAACCCGTTTTTGTATGTGTATGTGCTTGACCCATTTGGGTGTGTGGCGTGTGATGCGTTTAGAATTTGTTTCCGGGCTTGTGTGTGCTTGAATGGTGTTATGGTATGCATCCCTAAGGTTTAGGATGGTCAATTTGGGATTAAAATGGGTTTAGATGAGTTTGGAGGTCGAAAAGGGTAGTTTGCATTCGGCTAGAACTGCATTCTGCATCAGCTAGGGCTAGGTGACCGACTAGAGACTGAATGGAGGCCATACGGCCGAATAGGGTGCGATTGGGGTCCATTCGCACGATTGAGGTCCATTCGCACGATTGAGGGTCCATTCGTACGATTGAAGGGCCGGTCGCATGTAGGTAATGCGATTGAAGGTCCAGTCGCATAAGAGCTCATCCGCATTAGTCCCATTCGCATGAGGTCCATCCGCATTAGTCCATTCGCACGATTGGGTGTTCATTGGCATGAGTGTTCATCCGTATTGGTTCATTCGCATGATGTTCAGTCGCATGGAGGCCATGCGACTGAAGGGTGTCCATACGCCCGAATAGGGCTGTTGCACCTGAGGAGAAGTGTAGTTTGACTTCTAACTTTCGGGAGAAAGTGCAGACGTAATTTTTGACGTAAAGGTTCCCGTAAGAGCATGTAAGATGACTGTTGAGGCCTTAGAGAGTATGTTGGGCGTGATGATGATGATGATGTTTATGCATGATGCATGTTATGTATGTATGATGTCGCCTTGTATGATGATGATGATTGTGTATGTTGTGTTCCTTATTACGATGTATGTTTATCTTTCCTGTGGCTTTACGTGTTACGTTAATGAATGAACCGAAAGTATTATGTAACGTAAAGCAAAAGATAATGAAAGAGAAACATGATGAATGAATGCATGCATTAGTGAATAAATGTATGTAAGAAGGCTTGCAAGCAAATGTATGGAGGTGCACACCCAATGAAGGTGTTAGCTCAACAGTGTGAGGGTTAGCTACCTCGAAGGATGCACACTAGGGTCCAATCTTTGTGATTGACCATAGGAATGGGATCCTTGTCGCTTGCCCTAGGTGCTAGAGTTAGCTTCGTGCACAATGTTCGAGGTCTATGAAAGACCTCAGGCTCAGTTACCCGCTTCGTGCATAATGTTCGAGGTATAGCATATGGCATTGATCCGGAATGGAAGAGAAAAGATAATTGGTGAATGTACTTGCCCTAGGTACTAGAGTCAGCTCCGTGCCCAATGTTCGAGGTCTATTAAAGACCTCAGGCTCAGTTACCCGCTTCGTGCATAATGTTCGGGGTAATGTACATGTCACTGGAAGTAATGAATGAACGAATGAAAGTAAGAATGTATGAAAGAATGAAAGTTAACGTATAGATGATGAAGATAATAATGATGTTATCTGTATATGTATGATGTATGATCGCATGAATGTGAAGTATGGTTTTTAACAAAAGATAAGTATGCTATATTTATAAAACTAGAACTCACTCAGCAACGCTGACTTTGATGTGTTTCCAGTTGGCAGGTAATGATTGTTGAGGATGGCACGGGCGGCTACTC
>BJCM01207108.1:0-29391 GCA_018326385.1 Flaveria bidentis
CACAAACACAAACACAAACACAAACACAAACACAAACACAAACACAAACACAAACACAAACACAAACACTAGTTGAAAAATGATGGACCAATTCCTTAATTCAATGTCTAACACCACCGTCTGCATATCCCTTCTACTCCTCCTCCTGCAGCCCCTTACCGGTGGTGCCACCGCATCTCCGCCGCGTATAATATCCTTGCAGAAAGGCTTCACGCAGCTCTTCGGTGGCAACACCAATCTCCTCCGATCCGACGATGACAACACCGTTCATCTCCACCTCAATCAATACACAGGCATCCATTCTTTCTCTATTTACATATATATAGATATACATATGTCTATATATACACATCTGTGTATAGAATTCTACGAAAAATTTCTTGCATGATTATTCACACTTTTTGCGTTATAATTTCACCCTAATTCTACCGTTCTTGCGTGATATATAATTCTATTTGGTAATTTTAGTATTGTTTAATAGTTGTCACGTACTCAAGTGTAAAATCTTTTTTAATAAAAACTCCATCTCTTTTTACATTTTGCGTGAAAAACACTGTTTGTGTAATAAACAGTTTTTATATGTGTGTATTTATGTACCGTATATTTATAAAAAAGCAATGATGGGTGATAATTAGTTATAATAATAATAATAATAATAATAATAATAATAATAATAATAATAATAATAATAATAATAATAATAATAATAATAATAATAATTTCAGGGGCTGGATTTAGATCTTCGGATATGTACAAGCATGGGTTATTCAGTGCAAGAATCAAGCTACCCTCTGAATATACTGCTGGAGTTGTGGTAGCATTTTATGTACGTAAATCTTCCCTATTACGCAATGGATATGAGTATTTGCGACCAACATATTCCGTTGCAAATTTAGAACCAATTTGCGACTGAAATGACCCGTCGCTGATCCGTCGCAACCATTTGCAAAGAGGATCGATGAAAAAAAAATCCGTCACGACTTGTTTCCATGGGCAAAGCATTAAAGGGGCCGGGAGGGGCATCGCCTTCTTCTTTTTACGTCTAGCAGTGTTAATTTTTGTTCCGATAATGTAAATTTTTTGTCTGATAATTATTTACATGAAGATGGTTTTATTTTCGCTTCTTAAAATATTGTCGCAAAACAAACTAGCTATAATTAAGTATTAGTAAACTAGAGCACCACTTGTTACGCTCTTATTTAATTTTTCCTTCTTTTTTTTGTTTTGTTGCTTTTTTATTTATTTATTTTTTTATTTTTATTACTAATCATTTAATTTTTTTTATATCTAACAAGTGTAATAAATAGGTTTTTAGTCTAGTTATATAATATATATTCTTTTTTATTAATGATATAACTAGTGAAATATAATAAAAAGAATCATTTTTAAGTAATAATTATAAGAATCTTATAAACACCTGTATAGTTTGCTTTAACTATAACACTTTGACTTACTTTGTTTTATTAGTTAATTTAATCTACCAAACACTATGCACAAGTGAAATTATATAGATATGATACCCTTTGTTCATATATAATTTGAGGTGTCATTTGATGTACATGCAGACTTCAAACGGCGATGTGTTCGAGAAGACACACGACGAGTTAGACTTCGAGTTCTTGGGAAATATCAAAGGGAAACCATGGAGGTTTCAGACGAATTTTTACGGAAATGGAAGCACAAATAGAGGTAGAGAAGAAAGATACACCTTGTGGTTTGATCCTTCTAAAGCTTACCATCGTTATACAATCCTATGGACATCTTCCAAAATCATGTAATTAACATTCTTTCCCTTCTTAATTATCTTATACAATCTCGATATTATAGGTCTCCTAAACTATATCGATTTTACGAAATATCGTGACACATAACAGGTTCATGTAAAACCAGTTTTAAGTAAGTAGTTATTAGAATTATATAAAACTTGATTGTGTATATTGCTTTAATGTATCACATAAGAGGGTTATAAAACCGAGTGTTGTTTGTAACTCTCTTTCACTATACATGTGATAGACTAAGTAAAATTCCATTGTATGATTCGTATAATTTTTTTGTTGTATAATAGACTTCCATATATGTTATTTAAATAAAAGTCAATCAACATTATAAATTTTGAAACTTGGAGTTGAAGAAAGTGAGTCATAAAGAAAAGACACCAATTAATAAAGGTTCATATAGTTTTGATAATGTTCATGTATATACAATTTACACCTAATGTACTTTTGTTTTTTTGAGTATTAATAAATTAATAAACAAACTTACGTGATATAGATGTTTATATATTTTATAATTGAATCCTACTTTTCCAATTAAATTATATTTGAATATTGCATCGTTTGAAATTTAATAAAAGCAATAGAAAATAACTTTTAGAGTTTTAGGCTTTTATAATCATAAAAACAATTTATTACAAAGATTTTATTTGTATAAATTCGTAAATGATTTATATGTTTTATAAGTCTAGACTACAAAATGTATACAAATCAACAAATAAACAAGATCAATGTTTATATACAAATCTGAACAGTGTTATTGCTAAGAACTTGTTTTTATAAGCAAATAAAACTTTGTTTTTTTAAACTTTTATGTACTTAATTTTAATTAATAAGTATATAATGAGTTAAAGATTTATAGTTCTTTTTTATTGCAGATTTTATATAGATGAGGTTCCTATACGAGAGATATTACGAAGCCTTGAAATGGGTAGTGATTTTCCCTCAAAACCTATGGCATTATATGCAACCATATGGGATGCTTCTACTTGGGCCACAAATGGTGGCAAATACAAGGTAAATTACAAATATGCCCCTTTCGTCACCGAGATGACCGACCTCGTTCTCCACGGTTGTGTTTCGAACCCGATTCAAGAACTTTCAATCGACGGTTGTATTCAGATGGACAAAGAACTCGAAGCCATTCGATACAATAACATTACACGTAGGCAAAAGAGCGCGACGAAGAGGTTTAGGGAAAAGTACATGTATTATTCTTATTGTTATGATACTTTGAGGTATCCCGTACCACCACCTGAATGTGTCATTGATCCATTGCTTCGCCAACGGTTCAAGGAGACAGGGCGGCCGAACTTAGGGCACAGGCGTCACCGCCACTCGAGAAAAGGAGTTCATGTGTTTAGCAGCAGGATGTATGAGATTGAAGATGATGATTGAGGGTATAGAAAGATTTGTTTGTATAATACGAGTGGATTTGTTACATGAATTGTTTTGTTCGATTTTTTCAATTTATTTAACATTTGTAATATATTTATATCATGATTAAATGCAAATAAAACGATACATACCAGAAAGTTCATTATTCAATCGTATAATATTATACTTAATTATGCGCGTTTATGGTAGTTTTTTATGCTACGAGTTAAACATAACACTACTTAAACTATAGCTTAGAATATGTTTTTTTTTAAGTATTAAAATGTAAAAATATGGGTGCTTGAAAATAGTTGTAACAAATCTAACTTTTTAAACCGAGTAATTACGTCGGCAGATTTGAGATTTATATTCACAGTTTGTTTTTTACGATTGCAATTTTCACCTTCGACTAGCAATGACATCGGTACCAAACCAGTACCCCACCGTTACCGATCCCAAAGTGTGGAAGAGTGGATGCGGGATACCATACGGAATCTATCGGTTTAGTACTGGTAAGGTACTAATATCGGAATTGGCTTTTCGTTACTTACCGATTTGGTACCACTTTGGTTTCTTTCTCTTTTATTTATTTATTTTTGCTAGAAAATAATTTGTTGCTTGATTCTTAAATACCGATTTAAGAATTAATAATCCCAATAACATTAAAAAATATCTCAAAATTATATAAACAAGATTTGTAATCTTGAATTAAAATATAAAATATAAAAAATGTCTCATACATTGTATCAAATTCGTAAAAGAAACTACATTCTCAATACTTTCTGTGTTTATCGGTATTGGTACCGCATAGTACCGATATTGAAACGAGACAAAATCGAGTACCAGACTGTTTTTGTTCGATCGGTACCAGTTCAATATCGATACTCTGGTATCAAATGCTCATGCCTACCTTTGACCGATAGTTTGAAATTTTGAATTGGCCATTTAAACATAACTTTTTCTTTACCTTTTTTGTATCTTTTATTTTTAAAATTATAATACAATTATATACGCATGTATGTCATATTCATAAAATGGCTTAATTGTTTAAAAATCTTTAATGCTGCATAATATTTCAAAAAAGAACTACAACCTGAGATAAATCATCAAATCTCTAAAGCTGAGACGTCGAGCCGATCCACACACACAACCCTATTGGTTTGTTTACCAGCTTTTGAGATTGTAGTGTAAATTTTTGGTCCGATAGTATAAGTTTTTATATATATAGCGAGTTCGCTCCCCTTAAGAAAATTTAATTTCATCCCCGCCTTCTTATGAGATTGTTCAAGCTCCGCCACTGGGTTTGTTCACTAGCATTTGAGACTGTAGTCATGGCCATAAGTTGACATATGATCTCTCACATATGACGCAAAATGTTGCAACAATGTTTATTCATATAAATATACTGGTTTCTAAACTTCCTGTTGCCTAAACCTCAGAAAAAATAAAAAAAATATTGTAGCCTCATTAAGGGTTAGGTCTCTTTATCAAGCTACAATAAGGTTCCTATGACGATTTTTCAAAGTACAACAATAATATTATTATAATCTTAAGTAATCAAATATCCAAATTAGAAGAAGGTCTCTTTAACAATATTATAATTAGCCATTTATAACTTTACGGGTGGATCCAAATACATCCAAATATTTGAAAATCAATAAGTCATAATTCAAGAATATTTTAATTAACAATTAGAAAAAGTTAAAGTCACTTGTAATCGAGTACTTTAGAAATAATAATTACACTATTCCAATATTGGTATTAAAGGTGAATACGAGTGACTTCCACCAAAAGACGCGGCATTTTTGTAGGAATTTGATTTTGTGTGATTATTTGACAATTTTGAGAAAATAATCGAGCCCTAACACGATTTGATTAGTGCCGCAAATGAATCAAACTTTTTTTGGTTAGCTTAAGCATAAATTCAGGGCTGGTAATTGCCGATCTTTTTATGACACGAATAAACCAGTTTAATAAAAAAATATTTTTTTTTAGTTTTATATACTTTTATTGGTTAGCTTAAGCATACTCTTGGTTTTAGCTTGATATCGTTCGAATGAGCTTTTACGAACTCCAACTCTGATCTTATTTTCCTAATCTGATCTTGTTCTTAACCATTAAGGGGTGGTACAACGCTAAGTGTTCGATTATTCTCTAGCAGAGATCTCAATTTTGAATTATATTGTCATTGGTGTTCTACCATAACCTCTTTAAAATATGCACATGCCGATTGCAAACTGTGGTTTACATATATTGCAACATTTTTGAGCTTTTAAGACTATCTTATGCTATCTTTAATTCTAAAGCAATATCTTACCTATCCGATACAAGCTCAATTTGTATCAAAATTTTCGTGTTATATCCATGCATATGTTTTCTTTTATAATCACAAGATACATGTTTACCTTTTGTAGTCAACTAAAAGCACATAATCTTCGTCAATATTACAAAACAGTAAATATGAAATGTTTTTATAATTTGATGTGATATGTAATACAAATCGTTAAAAGAATACGTAAAACTCTTATTGAAATGATAGAACATTTATTTGTAACATATAGAGATCTCATATTCTGTTAAATGTGTCGGTTAGAAGTATATCGTGCTTATGAAGCTTATTAGTCGATGACGACTATTAAATCTTTACTCATGATAGACGCATGTAAATACAAGTTGCAAAAAAGTACCACAAAACTATTTACCCATTGGAAAACACGGACTTTATTAATTTTAGTATTTAATAACATTTTCCTAAATACTTGTATAAAGATTTGATTACAATTTACATATATGATTTCATATAGAGTGATTTATAACGAGGTATAGATAAATTAATTACTAATTTACTATACAAAAGAAAAGAGTCCAATATTCTTGAGCCCGAAGAAGAAGCCCAACAGAATTGTGGCCTATAAAATGACCAAGAAAAGAGGCGTTTAAGATGTTTTAGAAATACAAAAACAAGATGGTGATTATACACTGTACATGTTGTTTTTGGATTAGAGTCAAACGAATTAAGGTCATATGTGATGATATACAATATTTTCAGAACTGGATCGGATGTTGAATCGGATGTTTTACTGGTTTGGATGTAATGAAATATAAATAATTTATATATGTATATTATAGTTATATATAACATTTAACTATATTTTGTATATCAAATATACTAATTTATGGTTTAACACCCCGTTTTTACCCATTAAAATAAAATAAAAAATTAAAATCCGGTTCGAACATTTTAAAGTTGTCAGTTTCTAACATTTTAAAGTGTGTATTGCACAAGGCTCAAGTAAGTTAATTTTAAACATTTTATATTAATTCAAAATAAATAGGTATGTTATAGATACACCCATTACATTTACATTCTATCTATTTTTTCTATACATACATACATATATATAAAGAGAGATAGAGAGACGTGGGTGTTCATATAACAAATTTTGAGTATTCATATAACCTAAGCCTTCAGAGTAAATGTGTGATTAAAATACTTATATTATATAAAATGGTTTGTAGTGAATTAAAGAGAAAATTTTACTATTTATTTATAAATTTGAGCATTTAATGTTTAACTCTTATGAAAAATTTAATATTTTTGAAAATAATTGTGAATGGAGAAGAAAAAAAAAGATAATAATAAAGATATAAGAGAATATTATTATATATAAATTACTAACTTGACTGTACATATTTTTATGCATATGGTACAATTATATATATTTTTATTTTATATCCAACACTTTTACAACTTTTACAATTTAACCCTATAAATTTTCACTTTCAACTTTGTTATCTTATACTTTTCATCTCCTACAAATTTTCATTTACATTTCAACTAAATTTTGAAAGTTACACTTTGTAACGTGCACATGTAATTTAACGTTGTTACGTCTATTTCTCCCTGTTTAGTGGTCCCGTCGCAATGTGCGGGTAGTTCTAATTCAACTTAGTTATTTTGTTTTTAATGTTAAACGTTTCACGTGTATTGTTTAATATTTTTACGTCTATTCTCCATTTGATTTCTTTTTGTTTTTATTTTTTTTAATATAAGTTTTATCCTGTTGTTGACCGCTAACGATGGTGTGAATATTAGTGGTACTTGATATGGTAAAACGAGAGGCTTAGTACTCGTTGATCTCTAATGATTGAAATAGGGAGCCCCACCAAACAGTGAATATTCAATTATTATTTACTTTTTCGTAAAATAATACATTGACGAACTTACACATGGCCTTGGACTACTTTCATAGATTCCATTTGTTATGTTAGATCTAATCACTCACACACATCAATCAATTAAATTAAAAAAAAAACAACACACCTAACGCAAACGTTAAAATTTAGTTGTGATTAGTTATATTTTATACTCGATATAGTTTATACCGTTTTAAATAGTTAGCTGTGATTAATTATATTTTCCTCTGCATTTTAATATACATTTAGTGCTTATAATATAGTTTTTGGACTTAAAAAATACTTTTCGTTCATATTGTTAAGCAAAAATTTTATTTTCATTTGTCATACAACTAAAACACGTTTCAAGAATAAAAAGTTGCATTATAATAGATGTATTGAGTTTATTATAATAATATTTATCTGGGTGATGTTGTTTTTTTCTTCTTTTAGGTGACTTCTACTATTTTAAATAGAAAAATTAAGCATAAAGGATGATATAAACATAAATAATTAGACACACTAGCTCACTTAGACTCTTACTTCTTAGATATGAGGCTATTATCCTAAATCTGATTATGAGATAAAATAATTTGAAGTAGTTTATGTGAAAAGTAATGCAATACCAACATAGATAAGAGGCGGATTTGGAGGAGATCATATTACTAGGTAGAAAGTAATATTAGTTAGAGATAATGATAATTAGTTTATTATTTTGTGTTTATCTAGTAATAGAATTTATATAGCTTAAAATACTTGTAAGCCTATAATAGACAAACTCTTGTTTAGTTTCAATATATTGCATTCTTGGTTTTGAGTTTCGGTCAATCAAGAGTTGAACAAAGTTTGTTTATGTGTGTGCGCTCGAAACTCAGGTTAAAAGTTTAAAAGTTGAAGTATGATAATTTACAGTTAAAAAAATATATAAAAATTCAAATTAGGCGAATGCGATGCATAATATTATTATGTAATTGCAACGTTCTTTTTATCATTATCTTTGATTATTATCCTAGTTGGGTTGTATATGGGTTGTGCAGTTGTCAATGAACAATTATTCAATATTCAACATATACATCAGCTAGAAGTTGCACTTTTATACCAACGTACTTTTTTGTAGTTGATTTAGACATCGTCTTTTAGTGTTAGTTTCGAAATTCATGGTCAATGTGAATCTTTTTCATTCTTCATTTGTAAGGAAACAAGGGTGATGTGAGGTTTACAAACATACACTTTTCTATAAATAATAAGTAATAGAAATACAAAAGCTAGCATTTTGGTTAATTTACTTAAAATGTATTATTTAAGAAAAGCAATTTTTTAACTCGTCTTGTTATCATAATCTAACGAGTATCAAACTGATAAATATTACAACTTGATTTCCATACCTGTTGAAATTATTAGTAGAAAGAAAATAAAATATATTAATGTAAAACGTAACAATACAATTGTCCTTTGGAGATTATATACTAATTTATTTTTGTTAATCTTTTATTCCTACATTTTTAAGACTTTGATTATCGGCTCTAACCGGTAAAAAGACACTTACCTTCAAAATATTCTATCAAACTATCAAAACTAAATGGATATATCTGTCTAAAATTTTTAAGACTTCTACGATATATGAAAAAAGGAAACTAAAAAGGAAAAAGTTACTAGATTTAAATAATCTCAATTTTTATTTATTTATCAGTATTAATCATAACCGAAAAAATATTTACAGTCACTTCCAACTTTAATCTTATTATTCTTTAACAATCACTACTAACTAATAGTTAACACTGTTTTTATTTTTATGACGTGAACTGCTTATTTGGCCAAAATATTAAGCCGTAAATGAAATCCACCATTAGGTTCGTTAATCTGAAACTTTTCCACACGGAAACCTGTCAATCTCCACCTATTGATCGAAAGGTATATTTCAACTTACGATGGATGCTAGAAACCAAAAACCGAACCTGATAGAGATGAGTGACGGTAAAATTGAAAACTAACTCAAAGTTAGTATCATTTAATCAAATACACTAACAGGTTTAACTGTCAATTGATAAAATGATTGTTGTAGGATAAAGAAGCTTTAAAGTTTTTAGGATCGTCTATAAACGTTTCATAAATTAGAATTAACCTTAGCCAGAAAGTAAACGTCGGGATTAATCCAATAACCATAAAATGTATACTTTACAAAAGCATAACAAGCAAGTCTCATAAACAAATAGTTGCAAACTACATAATTCATATATGAAAACTTTACATTCATGTTCCACTACATGATCACTTCCCTACCAGTCTACCACCACCACCACCGTCGACCACCACCACCACCGTCGACCACCACCACCACGTCGACCACCACCACCACCGTCGACCACCACCACCGTAACCAGAAAATCGGAAACCACCGTTCAACTTTACAAAAGCATAATAATTAACTCTCATAAACAAATAGTGGGAAACAGAAACTACATAATATAATTAACACATAAAAAACATTAATTATAAACATTTACATTCACCATCCACTACATGATTACTTCCTTAAAGTGATGCAATCGTCTCACTTTTAATAATAAAATTTTCTGACCGTAACCATCAACTGAGAATCGGAAACCACCGTTCGCGGAGATCCGATTGGTACGAAAGCAAGAAGAAGAGCAGCACAAGCACCAATCCGACGCCCCACGGCGACGATCCGGCGGCCGGAGAGTCGGCGTCCGGCAGGAAGAAGGGCGATCGACGGGCGGTGGCGTCGAAGGCGGAGATGAGTTGCAGAACCACCAGCAGAAGCACCGGAGAGGCGATGAAGAAGAGCTTGAGGTTATCGAATAAGCCCTCGAACATGGACTCATAACTGGAGTACCATGAGAAGCTCACGAACATGAAGAGGATGATGAGGAAGAAGCAGAGGTGAATGGGAAGAGGAGATTCAGATGACATTTTTGTTATTATTATTATTTGTTTTCAAGGTTTGGTTTCAGTTGGTTGTGTGTAGGTGTGGTGGTGGTTTAGGGGAGATGCATTTTATAACGGTGGAGAAAGATTTTTGGGTTTTTTTTTGGTATTTGATTATAGATTAAATTATATGATATGGTTTTTTTAAGAGAGGATTATATTTTTGTTGAAAGGATAATCTTTTGCTCTTAAATACTACTTAATTGACTTATATATTTAAAAAGATTTTAAATCTTTTCATAGGAGATAATAAGTAGTGTCTCTTGAGGGCTCGTCCACTAGATTAATTTTGCCTGTTTTGTGAGTTTAATTTAACACCATTTTCAGTATTCTGACTAATTATTTAAAAGTTACTGAAAATTCTTTTTTTCCTACGGAAAGATGTTTATAAAGATAGTGTTTAGAATTTTGTTTTGATACTAATATACATACACCCCATATTACAAATCGACACCTCTTTATACGTCTCGTATAGTATCATACACGATGCATATGTTCAAATACACTAAAAAGGATGAAAATTCAGAAGGGTTGTCAGGGGGCTATACACCATATGATCCTATACGACCCCTTATACTACACATATATGACAATACAACACATATAACAAATTTTGACATTGACTACGAGAAAAAATTCAAGGGACCCTCAGATGATTTATACGACCTGTATAGGGCTATACGACTCGTATAGAGCTATACGACCCCCATATATAACACGTATGAGGCTATACGACTCGTATAGAAATTTAGGGTGTTGATTTATAATTTCAGGGTGTCTTAACTCTTAATAACCACACATTTTTTTTCTCTAGGATATGAATTTAAACTACTCAAGACAAAATGATTTTACTTGGAATGGTATGGTATTACAAAGTTAAACATATTTATAGATTAAAAAGATTAATCATGTATTAAAAGTAATTTATGTTTTATAAATGACGAAACCCAAAAGTTAACCATTGGTACGCTGTGAAAAAAGCTTTTGGCTCGTGACTCGTTCGAAACTCAATCGAAAATAACTAGAAAATAGTTTGCTCAAAACCGGCTCGCTAATAAACGAGTTATTTTCGATCTAATTCTGCCAAACGTTGGTACATTCATTCTTGAGCGAAACCCAAAAACGTTGGCTCAAAACCGGCTCACTAATATGTGTTTTTTCTTAAAAAAATGTCTTGTACTTCTATCTAAATTCGTTTTTTTTTTTGTTTTGCTCAAAATAAAAAGAATCAGGATCTAATTCTGCCAAACGTTGATATTTTCTCGTCTTCAACGATATAATTTGTTTTATAATTTTTGATCTTAAGAGTTGATTACCCTTAATCAATATACAACATCCACACACACATACATACATATGTATGTATATGTGAATGAAAGAACAATGTTAGCTACATGAAAGTTTAAAACTTCTACTTTGACCACTAAAATTTATTTTTTACTATAATATAGTTATCTTATGTCATAATATACTTCTTGGGGATCCATATTTGCAAAAGCAATATATACTTTGTTTGCAGATAGTAATGGCTACGCGAATTGCGATTATAATTATAGAAAAATATTACATACTAGATCGCATAGCGCGGGTGATAAAAAAACTAGTATTATTTAAATAGAAGATAAACATATGATTATTTTGACATTTCCAATGAGAAACTAGGTAAAAAAGTATAAAAAGATGATCATAGTATTTAAAATACAAATCTTATATAATTGTTTCAACGAGTTAAAATAAACAATATAAAAGTATTGTACATTTTGTTTATGCATATACGAATATGTATAAAAATAAAAATATATATTTTAAAATAAAATAAAATAGCTCGTGAGCCAGATTTGATTGATTTGTGTGTAGACGAGCCAAGCCCGAGCTCACAATTTGAGGTTGTTAATATAAACGAGCCAAGCCACTTGGTTTGGCTTTTAATTGATCCTAGCTCGAGCCCACCATAGTCCAGCTTGGCGACTATCACCTTGTTATCCTTCATCGCCAAAACTATAAACATGGTGGGTCCATGTGACATGCTATTTCTTTTATCAAATGAGTAAATGTGTTTTTTCTTAAAAAATATCTTGTACTTTTATTTACATTCAGTTTATTTTTGTTTTGCTCAAAATAAAAAGGATTAGGATCTAATTCTGCCAAATGTTGATATTTTCCTGTCTTCAACGATAGAATTTGTTTTATAGTTTTTGATGTTATGAGTTGATTACCCTTAATCAATATACAAAATCCACACACACATACAAACATATGTATGTATATATGTGAATGCTTTCAAAATCAAATTGGTCCTTAAAAGTTGTAGCTTTCATGGTTAACTAGCGTGTTTATTGGATTAACTAACCTGGTCTCAAAGCCAATCGACCAACAAAGGAAGTAATCATCAATGGTTCTCTATTGATCATCCTTAGTTTCATTTGTTCACATGAAACAAGCTAATTCATAATTTAACCAATTGTATCGGTCACTCCAACCCTCCTATATAATAACGGATATATTGTAGAAACAAAGTTTGTTTGGTGAAATAAATGTTATAGTTAAGGCGACAACGATATACTTTATGTCATATTAAAATTCAACAACTATTCTTTTAAATTTCTATAATACTATGATATAAAGAATGCAGTTCATTACCGATGAAGTTTTTTGTTTGTTCATGTTTAGCATTATATAAATCTAAATACATATTAATCTGTATTTATGATTATAAAATAGAATATTTTATATCCTAATTTGTCCTAAACGAATGTAAAGTTTCTCTTTACAAAAAGATATATCGTGCAAAGTTACTTAGTTTTGTTAGAGAATAGTAATTAATTAAATAATTTATCTATTTTAATATGCAGTTATTATTTAAATTACTGTTGATAAATTTTTATATGTGAAGTTGGTTTAGATTCTTCAATTTAATCTTAAGAAGAACTATAAAGACGAGTCAAGATGTAAAACAATTGTGATTTTACAATAAAGACAAAGCTTATTACGAATTAATCACGAGTTTGTTACACATATTCCATTGAGTGTAGTAATGACAGCTCGCTACACATGATCACAAACTCCGAATTTGCTTAATGGGATCAAACCCTTATTCGTATATGGAGTGAATCGGTTATATACACCATCCGATACCATTGAACTATAAAATCATTGGTTGATACTTTATGTACCTAGTAAGTTTAAAAAATATATATGTGATGATGATACGAGTGCAATTATCATTGATGAAGAAAATGTAACAGTAGCAAATTTATCCATATCAATTATTATGAGCTAATAGATTGAATTATTTGGATTCATTTTCATATATTACTATCAATAATATTCATAAAGTTAAGAAACTTGTTAACTATCTTGAAATAAATAAAACACATTGACATTGAAATATAATGGGTTATTGGATTTTTAATAATCTCAACTTTTATTTATTGGTCGAGATTAATCTCAACTCAGAAAATATTTACAAACACTTCTAACTTTGAGACTATTTTCCTTCAACAATTCTTTTACTAATTGGGTGTTAACGCTCGTTAGTTTTTTTTATGAAATGGAGCTAACTTTGAGTCATTTTTCAACTTCGCCATCGCCCAACCTCTATTAGCTCTTTTTTTAAGTGTCTAACATCCATCGTTACTTGAAATCTACCTTTAACGAGTCAAGAGGTTTAAATCAGAAGCTGAACATTGAATGTTTTTAGATTTGAGAGGTTTCAGATTTATGGACCCGACAGTTAATTTCAACTTTCTGCTTAGTGTTTTGGCCATATAAGTAGTCCACGTCATCAAAAAACTAACGGTGTTAACTCTCAGCTAGTAAGATATCGTTTCAGGAAAATAAGCTCAAAATTGGGAGTGTCTAAAAACATTTGTTAAGTTGAAATTAATCCCGGCCAATATATAAAAATTATGATTATCAAAATCCAATAACCCAAATATAATCTATGATTTATAATTACAAATGGCTAGTTACCGAAGCAACAATAGGATTGCTATGATCTAACCTAGTAAAGGTTATGTTTGCGTAATAATTTCATATAAAAATATGAAATTCAGACTTAGGGGGTGTTTGATATCGGCTGACCCGGCTGACCGGCTGCGGGTCAGCCTGTTTGATATGCGGTTCATTTCAGCTGACCGGGTCCAAGATGGCTAACCCAGACCTGAAAATTAAAAAGGCTGACCCGGCTGACCACCCATGGCGACCAGCTGTGCGACCGCGACCAGCCACGGCGACAACCTGCGCGACCACCCATGGCGACCGCGACCACCTGCGCGACCACCCACGCGACCGCGACCACGAGTAGACGTGTACATATCTGAAAGAGAGGTGGAGATGGAGACGTCGATGAATGAGATTGAGAGAGAGGTTTCAGAGGAAGGTGTTGAGAGGCGGTGGCGGTGGCGGAGATGTAGGCGGCGATAGATGTTTGTGAATATATATATATATATATATATAATTATATTTATCATTTCACACTCAACTAGCAGAGAAATTTAACAGAAGTGTACACAGTGGTTATTTTTCTTATTCAGCAGAGTCAGTCAGATATTAAATCAAACAGCCAAGTTTCAGTCAAATGCAGACTCATTCAGAACCTCTTACTGGGTCAGCTTCTGACTCAGTCAGATCTTACTCAATCAGCGTAATCAAACAGCCCCTTAAATAACCAACAACTTGTGGAAAAGTTTTTCACCAAGTGTGCCAATAAGATAAAAGAAAAATAATTGGAACATTATTTCCGGTTTTTGGGACGTTTAAGGCCGGTGGAGAGGAGTTGTTGGGTTTTTTAATTGTGAGTTTTATTATTATTAATTAGTCAGATATATGGCTTCAAGAAGTCAAGAACATGGACCTTAAAAGCTTTTTTTTTTAAGAAGACAACCGATGAGTGCCACGTGTGACCGACTTTTTGATCTCAAGATAAAAGAGTTTGTACAAAGTGCAGTGGAGTGGTTCTTTTCGAAGAAAGATATATAGACAGTTTAAATTATTTTCAGACATGATTATTATTATTACAGCTTTTACTTAAGATAAAATGACATGTGTCTATATGTTTCCAGATATGATTTGAAAACAAGTTTTCAAAGACTAAGTAGCAGATAGACATAGACTAGAAAGATATCAGTGTCGCCTTTCAATTGGAATATAAGAATAATTGTTTATATTAAGAGTAAATTATTATTATGTCTCCCGTCTTGCGTCAAGTAAAACTATGTCAAATATAATTAATTTTATATCATCATCAGCGACTACTGCACGTGATACGTAAAATATAAAAAAAAATATTATAACAATGAAAAAACTCATATTAAAAAAAATAAGGGTGGGGAAAATAAAACTGAACGAAAGTAGACGTATAAATGTTGAACCCTGCACGTGATGTGTAAAATATTATAAAATTTTAAATAAGAAACATAAAACGAAAAATTTGTAAAAAAACAAAAAGTATAGGAAATAAAGTTGAAAGTAAAAAAATATAAGGGTTAAATTGTAATTGATGTAAAAGTATTAGGGCTAAAAGTAAGAAAACTAAAAAAACAAAAATAGATACATCTCGTTAAAGCTTAGATACAACCCATAATGCATAAACTACTAGGTAATTAGTATAATACATAATTTTAATTTTGCTCCTTAAGGTTTGATAAAAATAATTATTTTCCTCCAATAAATTAAACATACTAATTTTCTTCCGAAAATTTCATAAGTGGTTTTAATTTAATCCAAAAGTTTTATTAATTTGATTTTAAGTTAAAATAATGATAATTTTTTATACTAAACTAAAACGACATATAAATTTTTTTAAAATAATTTAATGTCTTTAACATATCGAAGAAAAATAGTTATTTTTTAAAACCTTAACAAGCAAATCGAACTTTTAACTCTTATATTTATGTGTTCTACATACCACAGGTGAGTAGCGTTGATATATTAAATATTCATTGAATACCCAAGAGACATACTAACGGCCAAGTGATATGCATAACAATCAAAATCACGCAGTGTGTAGTTTGTATGTATTTGTCTTAAAAACGATTAAATATAATATAAAATTAAAGATGTTTGAAAAGTGATGCAACGTAACCAAAGAAGAGTCTTTGCTTCTGCCTACAAGTAGGTGTTATTTGTAGATTATAGACGTGAATTATTTGTGTAGTAAAGGGGTTTACTTTTTATAGATCTCTAAACTCTTTGTGTAATAAAATCTTTTTACTCTTTTATAGATATGAAATTATTTATCTAGAAAATTGTTTAAGGTTACTTTTTATACATATATTACTATTTATATGTAGTAATTTTGCTTAAACTTATACTTTTTAATAGACTGGTAAACTATTTATGTAGTTGGAACATTGTATTGCATACTTAATACTTAATAGCTAAGAAAACTTACAAAGATTGTTCATATTACATGTAGTACCTTTTCTGTCACATAAAAACAAAATAAGTAATACAAAAATAAATATATTTGAGACTCATCATAAGAGATATGTAACTCCTTAACAAGTTAACTTCGAGTCATATGCGTGATAAAGGTTGTTTTTGTTTAAAGAGAAAAGAAAGAGAAGAAGAAGATGCGAAAGAAGAAGGCGAATCTTTCATTTGTATAAAAAGGCTTTTGAAACTATTTTGTAACAATTATATGTAATGTGAAATTAAAGAAAGTGATTAATTAAAAACTATTTAACTGATATATTCATCAAAATTCCTTATCTTTTTATAAAAAGTTTCTTGAAGGGCTTTTCTCTAGGAGTTATAAAAAATGTCTATAAATATAAAACTTTTATATCAATCAGAGTTAATCTTTTCAATTAACATAACTAACAAGTTGAATTTGAATCAAGTTGAGGCAATATCAAATAGTAATAGGTGCAAACGGAGGCTAGTTGTGGTAGCAAGACTACAAAAATTATTGAGAAGTATGTAAAATGATGTCACGTAGTTATAGGTATTTTAATTCTATGTCATTGAATTTGTTTTAACTTTCTTTTGGTTTTAAGTCATGCAAAGTGGGACATTCAAACTACTTTTGTTTACTTGTTTTAAAATAAAACGAGCTTAACTACTTATTGTTAATGTTAGGATTTGGTGACTAATATTTTTTGCCTAAGGTTCTGCTCTCCTTCCTAAAATGAGGAACCTTTCTAGATTTTCTATAAACATAAAGAGCGTGATTTTGTTACTTTCCATTAGTTTTTAGTTTAAAAGAAAACCAAATGAATAACAAAATTTGTAAAAAAATTTTAGTGAAAAACCGAGCTTAACAATATCAGATAGATCGATCTGGTTCAACGGTTTCAACTTCTGAGGATGGAAGCCTTACATTGAATGGAACTTTTTCTTGAGGATATTATTGTTATTCATCGTAGACCTTAAAATGGATATATACGTATTTTCAACATAATTATATGCATTTTTAGAGCTTAAAAATCATTTACAATTTATGACCTAAAGATATGAATATCATATGGATTATAAACATATACTTAGTTTGGAATATTAACAGATGTAACAGAGATCTATGCCTTGTAAAGATAAAGGATGTTTTGGAATATTTAATAAAGCATCAATCTCAATTAACACCAAACAAAATTGGCTAATAATCAATTGATTATATTACCTACCTTGGTGGGCCAACACTTGTGCTCCCACAAGATGGTTAAAAATGGGGGAAGTAGTTAAAGCTAATCTTGTTAATCCCTTGGCATAGTTTAATAATAAAGGTATATATATTCTTTATTCAAGAGGTGTTAGAAAACTTAAAACATAGAATAGATTTAGGTTTGAAGTACAGTAAGATTAAACCAGAGGATGTTATAAAAAAGTTAAGGTAATCTTGTATTTCTTTTGCCATAGATCTATCCATTAGTTATAAAAAGTGATTTGATTGCCACTATGGGATATTATCTTTTTAGTTTAAGTGATGTTAAATGTATCACCTCAAAAATGTGTTGATAATCTCTGATGAGACAATGAAATGTTATTTATATCTTCTAGAACTATAAGTAGGAGTGTTGGTCTTGTTCATAAGTTAATGGGTTAACTAGATAATTCCATAAAATTTTACATGAACCAGAATACTACACGTACCCTGATAATCAGCATAAACAAATTGTCTTGAACACAAATGAGTGTTAGTAAGTTGACATATTGCCCATTGCCTAAATAACTTTTATTGTTACTTTTACATGTTACTATGCTAAAAACATAAATTTATAGCGTAAAATGGAAATTACATAAATCATGTATATTTAAGCTACATAACACGTCTTGTATTATTTTTTCACTTTTAAGTTTATACAAAAAATAACTTTAAAAAAATATATAGAAAGTTCAACCCGAGAACTAGACAATTGACCCAAACCAACTCGTTCACAAGTTTGATAAAAAAAGTAACTTCTATCAGTCAAAGCTAAACACAAGCTTATAAATTTTGTGTTAAGCTCGTATCATGTTAGCTATACACAATTCTGTAAATATTATATTAAATCTATATGATGTTAGAAAGTTACTTCTAATGGGAGGAAAACCAATGTAAACCAACAAGCCAAAATCAAGTTTTGGATAAAATCTATGCTAAAAACTTTAAATTAATTTCAAGGGAAGGTAGGATTGCTAGATTTGCCTATAACTTTTAATATGTAAAGAGGACAAGGTGACTCACAAGCCACATCAAATACTTATTTTAATGCTTATAAAAAGGTTACTAGTACTATTATATCATGTGACTCCCACCCAAACTTTTGTTTTCATTTCAACCGAAAGTAGGAGCATTATATATGTAACATATCACCGAATCAATCCTCCAATCAATTTGGATTCTTACATTTACAATAAGCAACTTCGATTTTATCAATTTGAAATTTATTTTATGAGTTAGCTTTTTTTATTACTTGTAGAAAACGAGGTGTAAATTTACCATCTTAAATTATTGTTGGTCGACATATTACATTATTAAACCATTGCTCCGACTACTAAGATTATATGGTTGATAAACCCTCGTCTTATAAACCTAATAACCTAAATATTTAAGGTAAGTGGGAGATCGTATCCCCTGTGAACATGTCAAGTCATGTATAAACATAAATAACATAGATATTTAAGGTAAGTGGGAAATCGTATCCCCTATGAACATGTGGTCTGTGTTATAGATTATTGTTTGACTATAAAAACAAATGCAAAATATTAGATTGAAGATTGACTTAAACTAACTTGCAATGAACACGAGAAGTGAAAACATACAAAATCACAACAAGTGTGAGATAGGATATGAAGATTAGCAACAAACAATCACTTCCGAAGAAATGGTCACTTAGTTGCAATGGTTCATTTATGATGATTGTGTTAATCGGCTACATAGACATATTTTTCGGATCCTAGGATGCTCAAAATTGGATGTCTGAATTTCAGATATCTAAAAAGTTTAAATACTGTATTTTCACTACCTGAATCTAAATTTCGAATATCTTAGGATATGCGAAATTTTGGATTTGGATATCTGAACTCTTAAAAGAATGTATTTTTTAATAATTTATATAAAAACTTAATATATTTATTAAAAAAGTTTTTTTATAAAAATATCCAAAATACCAAAATATATCCAAAATTTCTAATTAATATTTATTATATAATAAATTTTATTAAAAATATTTCGGATAATTCAGATATCTAAAAGTCCACAAAAATACTATCCAAATCCGAAATTTCGAATATTTCGGATTAGTTTTTTGATACGGATACGTTTGAACATCCCTACGTAGACACACCAAATGTCTGTTCTTCAACTAAACTAAGTGGAGTGTATTGTCACTATCAAATCATGTACTATATACTGTTTGTCGAATTACCACAAGAATCAATCCACCAAAATAAATACAAATCACATGCATATGACTAACAGTCATTTAAATGTTTAAACACATTTATCATTCAATTAAGTGAGATTACAACTTGTTAACTCGAATAAAACATATATTGTTTGACCGGGCCAACTTTAGGCATGAGATATTTAAATTTCTACAAATTTTCTTTTCCTATAACTATGGTGGGACTTATAATTGAATAATGTTTTATATCTTGTTCGACGATTAACAAAAACATTTAAACAAAATCACTAGAATGAACACGAACCCACCCATGTGTTACAATTCGATATACATTCAAGGGTTGAATATAAAAATGATGCATCAAAGTTAAGCCAAAACGTAGTCTTGGTAATCAACGTGAAAAAAATCTTTAAACAACCACGAAAAGTAAAGAAACAGACAACGGTAATCAACCGCTAACCTTCTTATAAAAAATTAAATATACTTATGTTTATATGAAGCAAACTTTATTTAGCTTATTACACACCAGCAGCATATGTATTTTGTATTGGGCTGTTCAGTTTAGTCGGCCCACAGTTTCCTTTGCCTTAAATTTATAAGCCCATCAAAATAATTCACCATTGGTAGTTCAGCCAACATGATTCAACCCAATTAAACTTAATTACCCATTTATAACATGTTTTGGGTTCTTGCGTTACAAATTACAAGAAACAATTGGATTCATAGTCATTCAACCCATTATTACAACATATCATTATTATTTCATCAGATCAGTTTACAATAGGACATGGCCCAATAAATATAAAGAACTCAAAGGATATAATGGCTCTAACATGCCCCATGAAATCAAATGATGGTGAGGTAGAATGTGGTACATAAGAGGGGGATAACTAAGAACGATGCTAGGGTAGTAGTAGAGGGCTTAGAAGCAAGAGCTAGTGAGGAAATCTTGAAGATAGTTTCATGAAAAATGACATGAAGAGAAGTGTAGGCGCAATAGCTTTAATCTTCTACCTCATGATCATATCGCAGGGAGTGATTTGTATGTCTTCTAATTTATTACTAATAACATTTACCACAGTACCTCCAATTGTATAAAAAAACAAATCAATCCACTAAACTCTTTTAAATATACAAAACGACCATCAAAATCAATTACCCTATCAATTGAAATTATATCCGACAATAGAGATCCAATGAATCTTTGTTTAGGGAGAAGAGAAATGTCACATTATTTGATAATGGATGAAAATGATTGTATTTGACATTAAAAATGTTAATCTATAATAAGTTAATATCATATTATACAAGTTTGATAAATGAATCAAGAATAAAATAGTGTTTGTTGTTTTAAAAGGCAGTCCTAGGTACTTTTAACATATACATTTGGACCTCCAATATTTTATTAATATGAGCATCATTTAAAAAATTAGAAAATATGCCTGCAAGAAGCCATATTGAAATCGACCGTCGCAGGACTTCAAAAAGCATCCGTAATTCGCCGGCAGTCTATTTAATAATATGCGTTTGTTAGTGCAAAACTGCAAACTATATTTACTTGCCTTTTTATATAATAAATACAAAAAAAATAGTCTATATACCATTAAAGTAGAGACAAAGTTAATGATTGATGTTGATGGTATGAGAAGATTTAAATTTTAATGTTTAGTATCACATGTAATGTTATTGTTTATATCGTTGGGGGATAAGGAAATTTCTAATAAACATGATTTTTATAAGATACAACTATTGACTTGTTTCTTATAACTTGTTATGAAATGTACAAGTAAAAAAAATACAATTTTATATAAGATTTAGACTAGCCTAACCAAGTAGTGATGAAAATATGAAATTGACGTCCTCAAGATGTGAGGTTGGGAATTTATAGTAAAACTTGTATAAAAGCCAGTTTAATTTTTCTTATGACTGCGAAAACTCTAGTTAGCTGTAAACTCATTAGATGTCACAAATACTCAAGTAACCAATTAGATTAAATAAAATACGGTTTTGATGTGTGGGCGCCCTTCATGGGGATTAACAACACCAAAAAGTAAAATAAATAAACACAAAAGTGGATTTGTATTTGAGACTTGAGTTAATAAACTCTAACACTTACCACTACATCAACTTCTTAAATGTTAGAAAGTTTACATTGTAAAATTTCCCCTAAAGAGATCTTAAAAGATACATTCATGATTTATAATACGTTGTTATCTCGTTTTCAGGATGTATATTGTGCGGTATAAACCTTTTAAGGGTTTATACATCTAGTTTTGAATGACTATATTTGATTTTTCTAACTTCTTAGAAAATACGTCTAGCATTGATCATTAGTGATCTATCAAATCTAAAGTGACATTTCATTTAACAGTGAAAAATATGTTCAAATGTTAGAATAACACAATTTCATAGGTTGTACCTTTCGGTTATCCCATGTATATTAGTATATAAACATCAAGAAATAATTAAATTTGTTCTAGTAACGCAACAAATAGAAAATAACAAAAATAAATAAACAATTTAATATAATATCATCTTCTTCATTGACTAGTTAAATCTTCAAAAACTATATAAACTCACCTTCACTGTTCCATTCATCACACACTTCACTTTCCCATATATATTTCAATATGAACACTAATATTTTTTCCATTATTTTTATTTCTCAAATATTATTAACATTCATTATACCTTCGATATCAGCCGTAGGATCTCCGATCAACATATGGCCTAAACCAAGATCCATCACATGGACCTCCCCACATGCAATCCCACTATCCCCATCATTCACCATCACATCTCCACCGCATCGCCACCTTACTCCGGCGGTCAACCGCTACCTCCGGCAGATCCAAACCGCCCAATACAAACCCTTGATCACTCCGGCCATCAACACCACCACATCACCGCCGCTACAAACATTAACAATCTCCATCTCCGATCTCACCGCCACGCTTTCCCACGGCGTCAACGAGTCCTACACCCTCAACATCCCCTCCAACGGCGTTGCTGCCACCATCGTGGCAGCAACACCATGGGGGGCAATGCGCGGGCTCGAGAGCTTCTCGCAACTCGTGTGGGGTGACCCCGCTCGAGTGGCAGTCGGAGTAGAGATCTCCGACTGGCCTATGTTCGAGCACCGAGGGGTACTTTTGGATACCTCAAGGAATTATTTTGAAGTTGATGATTTGTTGAGGTTGATTGGAGCTATGAGTGCTAATAAGTTGAATGTGTTTCATTGGCATATAACCGATTCGCAATCTTTCCCCTTGGTGCTTAAATCTGAGCCCGAGCTCTCAACGAAAGGATCGTACGGGCCCGACATGTTGTATTCACAAGAAGATGTGAAACGAGTGGTCGAGTTCGGTTTGGAACATGGGGTTCGAATCATACCCGAGATCGATATGCCCGGTAAGTCTTGAATCTAAGTGAATATTAGTTTGCATGCATGCATGCATGTGTTTACACAATGTTGCATGCATGCATGCATGTTTTGTTTAAAAAACAACGTAGTTTTGATGTGTTTTAATGTTATAGGACACACGGCGTCATGGGCCGAAACTTACCCTGAAATAGTCGCGTGTGCGAATATGTTCTGGTGGCCGGCTGGTGCCCCATGGGAGGAACGGCTCGCGGCGGAACCAGGGACCGGCCACCTGAACCCGTTAATCCCCAAAACCTACGAGGTCGTGAAAAACGTTGTAAAGGAAGTGACAACTATGTTTCCGGATTCTTTTTTTCACGGTGGAGCGGATGAGGTCGTTCCAGGGTGCTGGAAAGCCGACCCGACAATCCAAAAATATGTCGCGGGTAATGGGACACTAAGTCAAGTACTGGAAATTTTTATAAATAATACAAACCCTTACATTTTGTCACTCAACCGGACCGCGGTGTATTGGGAGGATGTAATACTCGATAGCGAGATCAAAATCAATCCGTCGATTCTCGATCCGAAGACAACGATCATGCAAACGTGGAACGGTGGTCCGAGCAACACAAAAAAGTTGGTGTCCGCGGGTTACCGTACGATCGTGTCTTCATCAGATTTCTATTACTTGGATTGTGGTCACGGGGATTTCTCGGGAAATAATAGTGCCTACGATCAGTCACCGCATTTCGAACAAAAAAAAGGCGGGTCGTGGTGTGGCCCGTTCAAGTCGTGGCAGTTGATCTACAACTATGATATAACATACGGGTTGACGGAGGAAGAGAAGAAATTGGTTTTGGGTGGGGAGGTGGCCTTATGGACCGAGCAGTCGGACTCGAGGGTTCTTGATTCCCGAATCTGGCCTCGAGCCTCGGCTATGGCCGAGTCATTATGGTCTGGGAACCGGGATGAGACGGGGAAGAAGAGGTCAGCGGACGCTACAGACAGGTTAAACGAGTGGGTTAATCGAATGGTTAGACGAGGGGTGAAGGCCGAGCCGATTCAACCCCTTTGGTGCATTAGGAATCCTGGCATGTGTAACACTTATAACCCTATTTTTTAAGATTAAAAAGTTAAATGTTGAATGTTGGTATTACGATTCAAAAATGAGAGAGAACGAGTGATTTGAGTTTGTTTTTAAGATTTTATTGAAATGAAATCGAGTTATATGTCTAAAATTTTAATTGTGTTTTCACTTACTGAAACATTAATTCAGGACTTGTCACAAGTTGCATCAATTTTGATTTTCAACAGTATAACCAAATTTGCTACAACATATTTCACAAGTTGCATCAAGTTGAAAGGTTATTGTGAGGCTAAAAATATTTAAAGAAATCCAACAGCAAAATTATTTCATCTTATATCTCAATTGTTTTTATAGCTAAATAAACTGAACATGATCATAACTTAAACATGTCATACAAGTTTGCCCATTTGACGAACGACTTGCAAACACACCCACACACACTCTTGTTTGCATTCTTGAAGAGTAAAAATCTTCATATTCATGCACTCAAAAGCGCAATCTTTCAAACAAATTTGACTAAACACCTCCATCGTCCCCGCCATGAGAACCACCAATGTGGTCGCTACCACCACCGATAGGTTGCCGGCCATGGAGGTCTATTTCTTATCACAATTTGGCGATTAGGTTTTCTTCTCTCAATTTGTTAGGTTTCTTCTCTCATTTTTATCATTTTAACTAGTAAACATACCCCGCACTTCACGGTGGTATCATGTGGGTAACGGAAACTGTTATTATCCTTAAAGCCATCTTCAATAAAAAATTATAAGAGTTAATTGCGTTTTACGTTCCTGAGATTTCATAAAAATTATCATTTGAATCCAAAAGTTTAAGATGTTGTCATTTACATATAAAGGTTTCATTAAAATTGCCATTTGCATCCAAAGATTTTACTAAAATTGCCATTTGAATCTATTTTACTACATCTAACTAACACGGTTAACTTTTTCCGTTAAATTTTTAACATTTTAAACTTTTGGATTCAAATGACAATTTTTATGAAATTTCAGGGACGTAAAACGCATTTAACTCGAATAGTAATTCAACCAAGTTTTTTTAAAACCATTTTCAATCATAGTCTTATTACATCAAATATCAAAAAAGATAGAAACAAATATTTGGGTTCTCTAAAATAAAATAAAATACCTATTGGGGCTAGACTCTAAAGAGTCGTGTGAAGAGATCGACTAAAAAATCGGTAAAAGTGAGGTGTTAATGAAGAATCAAGAGTCAGTGTTTCCAGAGACTTGAGATGTCAAAAGTTATTCTTTTTAACTTCACAGAGAAAGAAAGACGATGAAGATAAAGAATAAATACCCATAAATTTTCAAAAATTACATTTGTTATTTTTGTAATAGATACGTGTACACAAAGCTTAAACACTTTGTTGTATGCCTTTTACAGTATATATTATTAAAAATAAAAAATATTATAATTTATCTGTATAATTTGCTCTACTTGTAGGAAATATACGTCATTTTCAGTTAAAGTAAATAAAAAACTATGCTTTTTTGTTTGTAAGAAATAATACAATTTACAAAACATATTAAAATTTAGTTTTATATAAACATAAAATGATTCAAACTAGTGTATTTAACGGTATCTTCAGTTGAGGAAATTGAAAAAATCAAAGATGTTAGAGTTTTGTTGAGGTCTTGTGTTTGAAACGGTTCCCTCGCTAGCTTGCAGATGGCATGTAATTTTTCGTGTTTTATCACACCTATGGAAAAGTTTACCTTTTGCTTGGAGTAAAACACATGAACTTCATAAGCTTACTAAGCAGATTAACTCATTCCTTATATATGGTTCATGGATTGTTAATCCATCTACTATATAATTATAATTAATTATGTCTTAAGTTACTACAACTTCACATATTTGTTAATTTTTTCAAACAACAACTAATAGTTACGCGTTAATTTGTGCCACAATTGTAAAACTTCATATTTTTTTATGTTGTTGTCATTAGTTCTACGAGTGCAAGCAAAATTTACATATAGCGTAGCCATATCCCGATGGACTCATATGTCATCTGAGAAATCCTGACCACCAAGTATTCATTTGAAAAGCTTCAAATGAAAATGACTAGTTAATCCGATAGGCGAAAGTTACAAACCGGCTAGAGAAATTTAATTGTAAGAAAGCGAGTCACTTTTTTATTAAAATAAATAATACGATTAAATAATAATATTGATAATCTCATTTCTGATGGCAATTGTGTATATCAAATGAAGCATATACAAAACAAATTACATAAGTTACGTAAACGTAGAAAGATTCAAATGAAAGCATTTGTTATTTAGAATGTCTTCTTGTAGTCTACTTGACACTAGTCATCAAAACTATGCCTCTTCAACTTCATTCTATAATGCAACAACGAACAAACAAAATTATTGATTGTTGTAGTTGAGGCACACGTCTAGCACGCTTCCTATCAAATATATTTCACGTCTCTTTGTAGTTGAGGCACACGTCTAGCACGCTTCATAGGGTACAACAACCTGAGGACTGTGTACCACCGAAGATGTCTTCACGCCCAAGGTTTCATGTACCGATTAAATGTGTTTTGTGTTTAATACTCACGAAAGTTAAATCAAAATTACATTTCAATCGACCAGACAAGTCTATTTAGCGGTTCCCATTTGAACCAGACATTTACCGGTTGGACTAGTGAACCGGACCCGGGGTTACACTAGATTTTCTAACTTTTTTATATTTTCTTTCAAAACTAAATTTTTATATTCAAAAGATTCGTATTTATTTATTTGAACATTCATATCTTGTTATAAATGTAAACTAACTGAAACAATCATGAACCTCAAAATATTAAAAGATGAAGAAGTAGAGCAAATAACCTTAGAGAATGCACGGAAACCTTGATTGAAAAAAATGGTGGTGCAATAGATAGTGCACAACACCATCGCAAGACCGATGGTCCTTAGAGTGGCCATTTTCACCATGAAAACCCTAAAAACCATCATCGTCTAACTGCCACTTGTAGCGCGTTGCAAGGTAAATTGATTTAGCCTCTCTGGCTATCAAAGTTGTTAAAATCGTCACCGACCTCATCATACACTACCACAAATCTGTTATTAGTTGACGTGCAAAAAATGACACGCGAAGAAAGATAGACGTACATTTTTGTGTGTAATAAAAAATATATCGTATTTTATAAAATTTGTAGAAAATCGACACGCATTTTTGTGTGCCATTTTTATGGGTCATTTTTTTAAACCCGTGTGCAGCTTAATTTGCTATTCTCCCGCTTGTAACATATTAACCCTAATTTCTTAGAAACCCCTTCATTCTCCTCACCTTTCACACCACTCCAAATCAGAGATCATCTAACATATTAACTTTGCGGTTGAGGAGGCAGAAGAGAAATGCGGTGGGTTGGGTGGTAGTGCCCTTCGCCGACAAGAAGTGGTGATGATGATCTTGAACTTCAATTTCTGTTACTTTTTGCATCAATCGTTTTATCGGTGAAGTTTGTTGTTAATTTATGTGTTATTTGTCTCAGGACATGTTTGGTAAAAATAAATAAGTTACTTTTTAATTTTTTGGAGGGGTAAAAAGATCAATATACCCCTCCAAAAGCAACCAAAAATTAAAAGTTATAACTTTTGGTGGCTTTTGGAGGGGTATATTAGTTTTTTTACCCCTCCAAAAAATCAAAAAGTAAATAAGTTACTTTTGCCAAACATGCACTCAATTATGCTTCTTGCGACACAACCAGAGTTTATGGTGGTTGTTTATTTTGTATTTGTGATGGTTGCAGCAGTGATTGAACCCTCCACCTCAAATGTGTGGTTGAAGACAACAAATGAAAATTTGAATCAGGAAGTTATTAAGTTGTGTTGGCAGGTATGCTATAAACTCCTAAAGTGGTGTTTAGTTTGTGCTTTGTTAGAGTAATTGCAGACTTAACCGACACTTATGTATCTCTCTTTTTGATGATGTTAGGGTTTGCAGCTAGAGGTATAATAACTCTTTTAGGTTGAAGACAACATATTCTCTATCTGTTTTGCTTCAACAGATCTAATGATGTTTGTTCAAGTACAGAGATTAATGATAATGAAGAAGATGATATACTAAGTCGGATAATCAAGAAGTTGCATCTCTAAATGAGGAGTCTGATGGCGAAAACTATTTGTAGTCACATGTGTGGTTTTCTTTTGCAATTTAGACTCAAGTTGGAGATCAAGATTTCAAGGTAAGTGTTATGATTTATTCTACAACTTTTTTTCTTTAAATTACTAATTCGTTCATTATTACCACTACTATAAGTTATTGAGTACTTTATTTTTGTATTTAAATATGTTCTTATTAACCAAAGAAAATTAGTTATTTCTTGCTGGATTTTGTGATATATGAGGTGTGTTTTCTTGTTTTTTGGATTTTTATAATGGATTTTTGATCTAAGCCCGCAGGTAACACTAGAACAAAAAACTATGATACATATTATTTAATGTGCCAAGAGTATTCCTCACATGCAATGTTTTTAAAACCGGATCGGACGTTGAACCGGCCGCATTACTGGTTTGATGGTTGGACCGGTTTGACCGGATTTAACTATATTTTATTTATATTTATATATGTAATTAAATATAAGTAATTTATATATGATTTATATATATATATTTTATAGTTATATATAAAATTTAACTATATTTGTATATCCGACGTACTAATTTATGGTTTAACACCCCGTTTTACCCATTAAAATAAAAAAATAAAAAAACGAAAACCGGTCCGAACCGGTCCGGTTTCTTGGTCCGACCAGCGGTTCAACCACTTCAAAGCGATTCATACTAGACCGGACCGGATCATGCACCGATTCGC
>BJCM01207110.1:0-20353 GCA_018326385.1 Flaveria bidentis
ACTTTACAACTTCTATCTTTGCAAATCATATTCCCTCTGTTTTGTGTAAGCAAAAACCTGGGTTTGATCCTCATCATCCCTCTGTTTTGTATAAATAAAGACCTAGGTTAAAGGCACCTCTGTTTTATGAAAGTAAAAACCTGGTGACCTGATGATGATTATATCTAAGCTCATAAAAGAATTCATAGTGATCAATTGTATATTATCTAAAGAGCTTTTGCATCAAAGCATTAATGAGACATCATATTTGTCTCAAGATAGAATTTATAACGTAATGTACATAGTTTCTAAGTGTGATAAAGTGATGAATTGACTCACAAACAGAGGACAAACTCTAATGTGAATTGAATGTGGAGCCCATAATAGTTAATCACTAATAAACATGAAAACATGATAAACAGTATGGTTAGTTGATACAATACTCTTGTTTGGATTTAAGTGGACAAACATACTTGCAATCAGGACTAGAATCAAATCACATTTCAACAATCAATTCGATCAGGAAGAAGCTAGTGTCATAGTATGATTCCATTATATGTGTCTATATGCATGTCCATAAAATTTTATTTTATGTCTTTTAGCTTATTTTGTTTGATTACTTATGGGCTTTCATGTGCCTTTTATGCTATTCTTCTACATAAATTTATGATAAATGCAACATCTTATCATCAATCTAAAATTTAGGGGGAGTAGTTAATGCATGAAAACAAAAAATCTAAATTTTCAAAACAAGGAATTGGAGCTAGAACACTAAATTGGCTGCAGGATACATGAAGTTTTTCAACTATAAATCTTCGTTCACAAATTGTCATGAAAACAATGTCAACGAGGCCCAATAACAATAATTGGTTCTATCAGTTGATTAAAACTATATAATCAAAGAAGTTTCAAACTTTGTTTTTCAGCATCTGCAGAAGCTACAATGCGTCTTCAGCATCAGTAGAAGGTATAATACGTTTTCAGTATCAGCAGAAGCTACAGTGCGAAACTTAACTAAGTGAAATATGACCATCCATAGAATTGGTAAACTACAGATTTGTTAATATTTTAAAAGTATAATCTATTTTCATAGATTGGTAATATATGGACAATCAAGTTCTCAAATTGTACTTAACTGAGTTATTCATTTAGTCATCCGTAGATGTCCCGGGAAAGAACTGAAATCTGTGAAATAAATAAATTCCACGGAAGAGTAATAAGGAAAATAGGACCCACCTCATTAAATAAATGAAATTAATATGCCCGAGTGAGTATAAATGATGTTTTTGACCTAAATATTCATTATTCACTTTTGCTGAGCACTTTCCGACCTAGAAAAACGGACACATAAAACTCTTTCCCACTTTCACAAACATTCAAAACACCGAATCCAAACGTCAACAAACTCATAAATTTGATATCAAATCATTGTTTTAAAGGTAAAACATATCATAATCGTTAATAATGGAATGTTTTATTCATTATTATCATTAAAACTATTCATTTTCTCATGTCTATAATATTGATTCTAACCTAATCTTCATCAATCATATGTGTAGATGGGAAATCAATTTGCCAGAGAGCACAATATATGTGCTTTTCTAAATGCAAACAACCCTGTTTATAAAGGGTGTTAAGACATCATCCGCTACTTAACAAGATCAAGGCTCTTCTATGCCCTGTCGGCGGAGCCTGTTATCTACCAACAATATATCGTAGACTTCTGGAAATCTGCTAAGATTCAGGAAGAAGGAGAAAGCAAAGTAACCATTGTTGAGGTGATGAATGAGAGACTGAGAATAGATGAACAAGTTATTCATTGAGTCCTTGAGTTGGGAGATCAAGAGGCTGAACATACAACTGTGTTTGAAAATAAATACATAGAAAAGATCTTAAACTTGATGGGGTATGATGGTGACTTTGGGAAGGGGGAAATCAAGAAAGGAAGACTATGCAAGCCTTATAGATTCCTATGTCACACGTACCTGAAATGAAGACGCTAGGAGAGTGCAACGTTTATATATTGGGATATGCTGAATTTGTGGGGGAATTTCGGCAGGTGTTAATGTTAATCAAGTTAGCATGTGTGAAGATTGAAGAAATGGAAAACTGTTCATGTTATTATATAGAAAAATCAGTCATATGGGGAATCTTGCTGTTATGATGGTGTTCTACAAAGTAAATGAAAACTACTGGGCCTAAATTCATTTTCAGGGATACTGTAGCAACCTGACGGATCGGCAACGTTGGCTAATATGGTTTTTCGTTTGATTCTATTATAAACTAGAGCAAAGATTTAATGAAGATTGTAAGAGGTGTTATCCACTATTCGCAAGCAACGTCCAAGGGGGAATATGTTGGAGCATATATTGTCATATATAGTGTGTCCGTCACTTGACGAATAGTCTAGGCTTAATGTAATACACCTGATATGTTGTAAATAGATGAAACTGAGTCATTCACAGGAGCATATGCGAACGAGACTCAGTCGTATGACTGAGCCTTGATAATGGGCCAGTCGTGCCACTGAAAGATGCGATTGGGCCATTCATAAGACTGAACCATAAGTATGGTCCAGTCGTACGATTGAACCACACATATGGTCGAGTTGTACGATTGAACCATACACATGGTCCAATCGCATGAATGGGCCCAGTCGCATCTAATATGTACGATTGAACCATACGAAGGGTTTTAGGGGATTGTGCCCGGGGCCTAGGTGCTATCGGATGAGAGGGGAGATCATTCTCGATCTCCCCTGTCCAAGAGTCGTGATTCTTATGTTATAACAAGCTTGTAATCATTAGGTTTTATCAATGAAACCATTTTATTATAGTTCATGTTATTGTTTGTCTCTTGGTTTTGGTTTTGTTTCCTCCCGTCAAGAACACGCTCAGATATCTACCGATCCAGCGACTTCACAGTTTATAATTTTAAAATTAACGTGGCCCAATCTGCGATGCCAAAGAGAGACTAAGAAGTGGAAGCTTGGGACAAGAGTCGGGTAATAGTAGACTTTGACTCCCTTGAACCCATATCAAGAAGATATATATCATTCTTTCTTGGAGCCCGCATGAGTACCATCTCATATGGAATATCAATCACAGATTTTATAAAGAGACATTCATTGGACTTAGTGGATAACTATTGCAAAAATATCAAAGAATTGGTTAACCAGGTGAAATAGCAACCTAAGTTTGAACAACTTTGGGTTTAGGAGAGACAGATTTCTTATAAAAGAAATTATTAACTAATTTTGTCAATCTATTCCCAAATGAATTCCTAGTAACATGTCTATGATTTAGTTTAGGACAATGCTTAAATACATGATCATCTTTACCACACCTAAAATAGTGTGGTTTTAATCTAGGTCTATTATGTAATAGGGTTGGGATTTGATCAATATGTATTTCCTCATCACATTCAGACACATTTGAATGTACATCACTATATGACTCATACATGTCTCGAGGTCTCTATTTATTTGAACATGAATGGTTATTTACAAAAGAAGATGAATTGTCATTTGAAGTACAAGTAGTACTTGTACCACTTGTATTAGCTTAAGATGAAGTCGATACGCTTTCGTTTGATAAAGAAATATTCGTTGGGGTAAAAGATGGAATAGGATGAGAAAAGAATTTGTCAAAACAATTAGTTTTATTTTTCTTGTTACTCTTTCTAGTGGAATCGTTCACGCTATTAACACAATCAGAAACAATAGCATCATCATAATCCATAGAATTTAAAGATAAAATAAAAACATCATGAGAATATGATAAGACAATGTCTATTACAGATTCACTATTAGAGAAAAAATAGAATTTTAAATAGATTTGTGATATAAGACAGAAGGTCGAGATTCAGGTGTACTAAGACTAGTGTATCCAAGCCCGCTAGTCGGTCCATAATCATAGGCCTCACGTACATGCTTAGGATTTACACCTTCTAATCCTGCAGGCATAGTGCTAGTATCTGTTTTGATCAAATCATTAGAAGGATGAGGAACATGCGTAGGAGAATAATAGTAAGTACTGGGAGGAGGATAAACCTTAGCATTTTCATATCCCAATCCCGTTTTAATCCTAGCCCCGCGTTAAGATTTACATAGATTATCATGTTTCATTTCCGATATTGTCTATTTATCAAGCTTTGACTAAAGTTTGCTTGTTTCAAATTCAGCAAGTGCAACCCTTTCAGTCAAAGTATTAATCTGAGCATTTCTTTTCAAAACTATTCGTTTTAGGTGATCATTCTAATTTAAAGCCTCGTTTAATTTAACAAAATATTTAGACTTGTTTATTTTAAGTTCCTCATTAATTCATTTTAAATCTTTCTCATTATCAATTAATAAACGATTAGCTTTGTAAACTCCAAATAACCTGATTTTACATGTAGATCAACATAGTCAAAGTCAACAAAAGTCAACATCATGGTCAAAGTCAACAAAAGTCAAACCCAACACGTTTGAGACGAAGAACCGAGACAAGACGTTGAAGATTTAGATGACTAGGAGTTATATTGTAATAATATTTTGTGTGAACAAAATATATTTTATCTTGTTTTTAGTCATTTTTATGCTTAATATGTAATTTTGTATTAATTAGCCTAAGTCTAGGGGGTTAAGTGTAATTAGTGAATATTAGTCTAGACTATAAATAGGTTAATTGCCATTAGGTTTTGGTTAATGGTTGAATGACTAATAGATTGAGGGAATACTTGTAAACATATTTTGCAATCTAATTGAAGATCAAAGGGGTTTTAATTGTGATTATCATATTTTGATCTATAATCTTCATGATTTGATTCAATTGTGATTATCCTGGAGTTACAATTTAGTATCAGACCCATTTTGTATCAAATTCAGTGAAGATTTGAAGTTTTTTAGAGAGAGAAGTTGAGGTTTTGGTTGTTTTTGTTCAATATCATGTTTTCATCAATTTCGTATAAAATTTGAGTGTTATTGATATGGAAATTGATTGAAGTTTGCTTGTTATTGGTTGGGAAAGATCTGTTAATAATCAGGTTTCAAATCCATTGAGATTTAGGCGTTTTCAAATTGATTTCATGTTGATAAAGCTTTTCAGCTTCGTCCGGTGAACATACCAATTCTTTGAGCGAAACTACAAGTGTTTTACACTTTGTAGTTAATTTCAGCATCTCAGCGAAAGTAGTGATCTTGAACGAAAGATCAACAATGCTTGTGTGCATATTACAAGCGAAATTGTTGTCGAAAGTATCTTTGAACGAAAGTTCAAGCTTGTTTTGTGCGAAATTGTCGGCGAAACTAAGCAGTCTAAAGCATTTGGCTAGCGAAACTGCTACCGAAATTTCTAGCGAAACTACTGTCGGCTAAAAGAAACTAGATTTTTAAACAAAACTAGCTATGCGAAACTACAATTTCGGCGAAATTATCATTTTGTTTCTGCGAAACTAGAATGTCAAAGAAGACTTTTCCCCCCTCGTTGGGATTAATTGATTTCATTTAAATATAGGATTAATTGACCCCAGTTGCTAAGATTGTCTAGCGTGACATTTAAATATAATATTTTTTCCCGGGGGAGAATTAATTTACAAATTTTGGGAAAAATATTTTTGGAAATAAAATTGGATTTTGCAGAACTGTTTACATCCTTCAAATATGATAATCTAACAATTGCACAATGTCTGTTTGATAATTTTGCAGCTTTAAAGAAGGAAAGGATGTCCGATTTTTTTGACCGATTTTTATTGGTGGCAAACAATCTGAAGAAGTTTGATGCCCAATTGGGAAATCATGAACAAGTTCTAAGATTGCTTGACTCTCTCCCATCAGAATGGATCTCACACGACAAGTCGATTAAACGAGATATAGGTTTTCAGGATTACAAACTAATGGAGGTGATTAACAAACTGAAAGAAATAGAGTTGGATATCAAACGTCATGAGTACTATGAAATGACATATCTAACTCCAAAGATCACTTCAAACTCCACAGAGAAACCAAAAGAGAGATCAGATTCTGGCACCAATTTTGATGGTTTACCAAAACCTAGAATTGAAAAGGTACAAGAGGAGCTTAAGCAGACATCAACGGGTAAAGGTGGAGCTGAGTTGAATGATAAAGTTTTTGATGCTGAGAAGGAAGAGTAATGAAAGTGAAATACCAGAGTTTGCAACTGCGAGAAGGCTCTTAGTGCTGAAAGAGTCATCCTGGATCTTCCATACAAGACAGTTCATGATATGTGTTCTTCTACTTGCAAAATTACACTATTTGGTGTGTATAAAGCTAATAGGTTACTTTTAGATAACTAAATGGAATTAACCACCATAACTCAGAACTTAAAAAGAATGATGCCAAGTATTTCATAAAATTAAATGAAGCTTTAAAAGAAAATGATTATTTAAAACGAACTCTTCTTGAAAAAAATGCCGAAATTAATCTTTTAAACGAAAGAGTCACCTTGGCTGAATTTGAAACAAGCAAGCTTAAAACAAAGTTTGACAGATGGACCATATCCGGAAAGAAACAGTAAGAGTTACTATGTAAAAAAAGGGGATCTAGGATTAAAACGGGAGTGGGTTGTGGTGAAAATCCATACGTCTATCCTCCTCCTAGCACTCATTGTTACTCTCCTATGACTCAACCTCTTCCATCTAATGATTTGATTGAAGCTGCAGAAACTAATAGTTTAAATGCAGGTTTAAAAAACGTTAATCTTAAAGAGGTTAGAGATGTGCAAAATTCTCCTATAGGTTTGGGATTCCTTGGGTAGGGATCTGATAAGATTAATGATGATTCCACCTCTGGTGTTCCAAAACCAATATTAGTTGCTTCTCCAACCTTCTTCAACAAATTCAAAACAGGTAATATTCCTATATTTATTCCTGTCAAGTTTGTTAAAGAAGGAACATTTGTCGAATCATCAAGCAATCAGAATCCTATAAGCGAAGCCGACACAATAGGAGATGTCAATTAAGATCCGTTGGAGAAAGATCTGTGTATACGAGACTGGACAAGCTCAGATGATGAATCAATCACTGAGGTGTGTGTTGGTTCCTCACAGATCAAGATGTCTCCTAACATTGTCAAGTCATAAAAGCTTCCAAAAGCTGAATCAAGGCCAATACGGATCTCTTCTCCAATTGCAAAGAAACCCAGTCAATCATTGAAGATCTCATTCCCTATTCAGCATAGCAACTGCCAAAACAAGCAAGAATCTTCTACAAGCTCAAAGTAATTCTTCTCAGCCCTTGCATAACACGGGATTACAAAGAATCAAAATCCATTCAAGGCTTGTTTTGAGTGTGGAAAAGAAGGTCATGTGGTAAAGAAGTGCCCTCAAAGACTTGCTTCGAATGGTTAAGGCAAAATGAATTGCTTCTCCGAATTTAAGTCTACAAAGAACATTCGAGACGATAATGGCAACACGGGATGCTTCTCTGGATCAAGAGGTAAAAAGCACACATCTTTGAATGGTTGAATGAAAAACCCTCCATCCAAACCTTTTCATGTGAAGCCGGTTTCACATGATTCAAAGATAAAAATAACTAAAGGTTTAAAAACAAATTCTTTTCCTTTTGGTCTTAAATAGAAAATGATTTCCAACTTTAATTCATTCAAATCCAAATTAATTAAACCGAAAAAATTGGCAAATTAAAAGGAAGGATATAGATATCCCCGATTTTTAAACGGTTGTGTGCAAAAGCAGGTTTCTTGTATTGATGAAAAAGGAACTTCCTGGACTACGATGGCCTTGGTTCCCCTTTCAAACTAATCTGTTAATGAGTGCAGGAACAATTCAGGAGGACTGTTAATAATCCGGTTTACTAACAAGGATTGTTCCTAATTCAAATTTGAGGTGGAACAAATAGGTTAAAGTCATGGTATTATATCCACAAACTGGATTTTTATCTGCATTATCACCATTTTCACTTCACAATCACTACATATTTCTTGAGAATTCATTTCTTATATTCATATCAGTGTAGTTTGGAAGAGCTACTTTAGTAAATTTCTATTTTTGTACAGTTTTATAAAAAAAATATATATTAAAAAAATAAAGAAAATAAGTTTGCAAAAACAAAAATTTAGGGAGAGTGTATAAGTAAATAAAAATGAAAAGAGAACCGAAACTTGATTCGAGATGACTGAGAAATGATTGTATATCATCTTGAAATTCTTGTTTTTGCATGACTTACATTTTTAAAATAAGAAATGATAGTAACAGATGTTGTTATCTGATTTACATCTTATTTTTTAATTGCAAGTAATAGAAAAACAAGCAGATTCTTTAATGTTATGCTTGGTAGACTTAGCCTGAAGAATAAAACAGACATCAACATAATAATTTAAATTAAAATATATACTTAAGGATGTTTGGATTTACTCAATCATTTTGGCCTGTACGAAAACTGAGTCCCGAAAAAAAGTGAATTGAGAATTGATCTTTCACCCACCATGACACAAATCATATAAGCCATATCTTTGAGTCATGATTGTGTATTTATGTGTATTGTGTTTGTGCTAATCTCCTCTGTTGTACGATAGTACTGACCTGCAGTGATGATCTCCTTTGTTGTACGATAGTACTGACCTGGAGCTCTCATCAACACATGATTAAATGGTCATATCCTTTGTTATACATGACTATAGACCTGGAACTCTCACCATTTTGGTCTAAGTAGTGTCAAAGCATCTAAACGATAATTTCATCATAGAATGAAACATTTTGTTGATAATCACTTGCACACTAATACACAAGCCTTGCTCTATAAAGATCATAACAAAATTCAAGAAATCCTGAGGTTGGGTGAGAGTTTTTGCCAAATGATTGTCGGGTCGTAGCATTCTAAAGTCTTTAACTGATCTTTAACGAATCATTTGCTGCTTGTTGAAAAAGATAGGGCATTGGTTTAAGTGGACAAACATAAAGCAATCATTAGAGAATTTCAAAATCATTCAAAGACTGTGATTAGATTCAGTTATCACTGTGATCTCATTGCTTATCGATGTTTAAATTCATCTTTGTGCTAAAGTATATCTAGAGGATATGATCTCATGATCGATTCAGTTCTCGGTTATAAAAAATAGGTATATAAAATTACAAAAAAATTATAATAAATTTTCATTTCAAAATTCTTTTAGGTCTTCCATATTATGCTCTTTCAATTTTATCATTTTCATGCATTTCATAGAAATTGCGCACAAACGAACACGGGTTTGCTTGTTTTTCACACACAGATAAATACGAGTTTATTTTGTTAAAAGGAAATGATGTAATTAGAAATGTCGACATTGTGTTTGAGTATGTGTTTCAGATATTAGCTGCAAGTGATGGCCGATCATCAGTTGAGTAGCATACCTGATCAGAGAACCTGTTCCTCAAGTTTGCAGAAGATACCAAGCTAGGAATCCTCCTCCTACATCTTCTGAAGCACTCAAGATTAGAGATTTGGGAAATTTGTTCCAATATCCATGCAAAGGTTGAAGCCGACGAAAAAAGAAAAAAAAGAAATAAAGTCCAAAGTCGAGGGACCAAACTCGCCAACGAGAGAAAGTTGGGTATGTTGTGATGCTTGAAAGGCGAGGGCAACCATTACCCTCTCCCCACACCCACAAATCAGCCAAAAAGAGAGGAAGAAGAGAGAAAAGGGAGAAAAGAGAAGAGAGAAAAAGGTTGGTTCGCGTTCTTTCAAGAGAGCAAAATCGTCGTGTAGCGGGTCCAATCAAAGCTCTACTTCTCGGTGTGGTTTGTGTGAGTTCTAGAACCCCTTTTTTAAACATTTTTGGTCGGTTTTGGAGCTGGAACAAATGGAAAACCCTTTTTTGTAGGTGTGTGTGCTTGACCCATTTGTATGTGTTTGCGTGTGATGCGTTTGGGGTTTGTTTTCGACCTTGTGTGCGCTTGAATGGTGTTATGGTATGCATTCCTAAGGTTTAGAATGGTTGATTTGGGCTTAGAATAGGTTTAGATGAGCTTGGAGGTCGAATATGGCAGATTGGGTTCGGGGTGAGCTGCATTCTGCACAGCTAGGGCTATGCAACCGAATGGCATGCCAGTCGTGCGACTGAAGCCATACACATGCCAGTCGTGCGATTGAAGGTAAATCGCATGTGAGACGTGCGAATAAGGCCCATACGCCTTCCAGACGTGCGACTAAGAGTCAATCGCATGGGGAGTCATGCGACTGAGGGCCCGTTCGCATAAGTTCTCATCCGCATTAGTTTCATCCACATTAGCTCCATTCGCATATGACTCATCCCCATTGAGTCCATTCGCATGAGGTCCATTCGCACGATTGGGTGTTCATCCGCATAGGTGTTCATCTGCATTGGTTCATTCGCATGACGTTCAGTCGCCTGGAGGCCATACGACTGAAGGGTGCCCATACGCCCAAATTAGGCTGTTGTACCCGAGGAAAAACATAGTTTAATGACTGACTTTCGGGGGACAGTGCAGATGTAAGTTTTGACATGGAAGTTCCTATAAGTTCATGTAAGATGACTTTTGAGGTCTTAGAGGTTATGTTGGGCATGATGATAACGTTGCATTTTTATGCATGATGTATGTTATGTATGTATGATGTTGCCTTGTATGATGTTGATGCCTGTGTATGTTATGTTTCTTGTTATGATGTATGTTTATCTTTCCTGTGGCTTTATGTTCTATGTTTAGAATGAAACGAAAGTATTATGTAATGTAAAGTCAAAGATAATGAAAGAGGAACATGAATGAAGAATGCATGAATTAATAAATGATAAAATAAAAGAAAGTCTTGCAAGCAAATGTATGGAAGGGACACCCCATTAAAAGGTGTTAGCCCAACCATGTGCGGGTTCGCTACCTCGGGAGGATGTACATCGAAGTCTTTCTTTGTGATCGACCCTTTGTATAGAACCTCTACCGCTTACCCCGGTACTGCGACACCATGTATAGCTATCTATTTATAGACTTCGGCCCGGTAGCCATCTAGTTTGGGGTGTAGCACATGGTATTGGTATGGAAGATATGAAAAGTGAAAGAAAGAACGAATAATGAAGATAATAATGATATTATCTATGTGTACATACATTGCGTGATCGCATGAATGTAAAGTACGGTTTTAACGAAAGAAAAGTTTGTTTTATTATTATAAAACCAAAACTCACTAAGCAACACTGACTTTTATGTGTTTTCCAGTTGGCAGGTAATGATTGTTGAGGATGGCACGGGGCGGCTACTCAGCATTTGGATGACATTCTTTTGTTAATATTTTTGCATTGTAATGCGAACGAATGATGTTTTGAAATGAACGCTTGTATTAACTTGCAAAAGCATTTGTAATGATATGAAAAGTTATTTTTATGTTTCCGCTACAATGTTTTATGAATGATTAAATGTAAGTTATATGTTTTAAGTGCAATGATTTACCAGCTGTAAACGTCCCGGGAGCGGGGCCTTACAAGCTGGTATCAGAGCCAAAGTTTAACTGAAATGGGTAAATTTTCAAAATAAACCTTAACGGAAAAAGGGGAGGGATGCCAATCTGAGTAGTTGCGTGCCATTAGGTATTTTCGTAATGTTAACCGGTATTATGTGCACATGTTGTATGGTTTATGTGTTGTATGTAGATTTAAATACTGATGTAGTCAGGACAAGTAATGCTTGGGGTATGAAGAGTAAAGTAAGTTGCTGATCACAACTGGCCACTGTAATTAGGGACTTACTATACTTGACATAAACTGAGTTATTCCCTTGAATGACCATGTTGTTGTTTGAATCTTTTAGTGTGTGTGTGAATGGATGGTGGTAGATCCTCGAAAGCTTCACGGGGTGGAGGTCGTGGTGCTGAACCGTGACCCAAGAGGGGAGTATCCAGTGTTGAAAAAGTGGTTCCTGAAGAACCCGAGACCCTTCATCCGGAGAGTGGTGACGAGAGTGCAAACCTAAGGGCCTTAGTGAAAGAGGCAGTGGTTGAAGAAGTCCATCAAGTCATGCAGACGATCTTACCGTCTGTAGTGACCGAAGTTATCAAGGCGGTATGGGAAGGGGAGAGGAAAAAAAGAAGTAGACCTACCGGCAAAAGAAGACAACCCGAGACTGAGACGGTTTAGTCTGACGATGAAGAAGAAGAGAAGGAAGAAGAGCCTGCGCCGGAGGCGGCACGAGGCTGTAACTACAGGGCATTTATTTGATGCAAGCCCCCTACTTTTGATGGTAACGACACTACTGTTGCTGCTCACCGGTAGGTGAGGGAAATGGAGGCTGTTCTTGATATCAGCAAGTGCTAGAAGGACTAGAAACTGAAGTTTACTACCCACTCGTTTGTAGACTCGGCTCTATGTTGGTGGGATAATATTGTCCAAGCCGAGGGTAGCCGGGTGATAGGAAGGATTAGGTGGGAGGAGTTGAAGAAGATGGTGATTGAGAAGTTCTGCTCTCATAGGGAGATCGACAAGATAGAGAGAGAGTTCCTGCAGCTAGAGGCGGGAACCATGACACATCAGTAGTACACCACCAAATTTAATGAAATGGCACGGATAGTGCCAGATCTAGTGACGCCTCTGTCTCAGAAGATCAATAGGACTTTCAAGGGCTTGCCGATGGATGTTCGCAGGCATATGATCGCTGCCCGACCAAGCACGTTTAGGTCAGCAGTCGATTTGGCAGGGAGGCTATATGATGAGCGGGAGGTGGTGGTGACTAAAGCGAACAAGAAGGGTGGTGGTGATCGGAATTGGAACGGGAAAAGGTTTGGTCGGGGTGATGCCTCGATGGGTAAGAAAAAGGCACGGGTGGCTGACAATCGTGTGACCACATCGAGTGTGGGGTCAAGGAGGTATGGCAAGTGTGGAAGTGAGCATGCGGGGGAATGTAGGTTGGAATTGAATGTGTGCTTCAAATATGGGAAGACGGGGCACATCGCAAAGGATTGCCGTGCGGGCAGATGTTTCAACTGTGGGGAAAATGAACATATGAGTAAAGACTGTAAGAAGCCGAGGGTTGAGGGTTCTACGGTGAAGAAGACGGGGAGTGAAGGACTGAAGGCAAGCGCCAGGGCATTCACCATGACACAGGAGGAGGCTAGGACGGATCTTGACGTTGTGTCCGGTATGTTTCTAGTGAACCAAACTTTAGCTTCTGTGTTATTTGATTCGGGTGCAAGTAAAAGTTTTATTTCTGTTGCTTTCTGTGCTAAGCTGCCTGTTAGTAGTAGACGTATTGATGCACCGTTTGATGTAAAAGCTGCCATAGGTAAGTCTACCAGGATTTCTGAGATGATAGAGAACTATGATGTGGAGCTAGAAGGTCATAAGTTTCCTGTTAGACCGTTTGTGATAACCTTAGGTGGTTTCGATTTGGTACTTGGGATGGATTGGTTAGCGGACTTCGAGGCGAGCATTGTGTGTCGTAAGAAGATGATTTGTCTAACAGTGTCTGACGGGAGCTCGGTAACTGTTTATGGGGATCCGGTCACGACGATCCCAAAAGTAATCTCAATGGCGGTGGCGGGAAAGTGTATGAGGTATGGATGTAGCGCCTACTTGGCTTATGTAAACGATGTGGATACGCCAACACCACAACTATCCGATGTCCCGGTTGTGTGTGACTTTCCAGACGTATTCCCAGAAGACTTACTGGGAGTGCCACCTGACAGAGAGATTGAGTTTCAGATTGATCTGATACCGGGTTCCCAACCTGTTGCCAAGGCAACGTATGGGTTGGCTCCGACGGAGATGAAAGAATTGATGGAGCAGTTGCAAGAGCTGCTTGATAAGGGGTTCATCAGACCGAGTATCTCTCCTTGGGGTGCTCCGGTCCTGTTCGTGAAGAATAAAGACGGTAGTATGAGGACGTGTATTGACTACCGTGAGCTGAATAAGTTGACGGTGAAGAACCGATACCCCTTACCGAGAATCGATGATTTGTTTCATCAACTTCAAGGTGCCAATTGGTTTTCAAGGATAGACCTTCAATCTGGCTACCATCAGTTGAAGGTGAAGGAGCAGGACATCCCTAAAACAGCTTTTCGCACGCGTTATGGTCACTACGAGTTTCTTGTCTTGTCTTTTGGGTTGACCAAAGCACCAGCTGCTTTTATGGATCTGATGAACCGTGTGTGTCGGCCGATGTTGGATAAATCAGTGATTGTGTTTATTGATGATATCCTGATTTATTCAAAGAGCGAGATTGAGCATGCCATTCACATTCGGGAGGTTTTGGAGATGTTGAGAAAGGAGAAGTTGTACGCCAAGTTCTCCAAGTGTGCATTTTGGTTGCGCAAGGTTCAATTCTTGGGTCATGTGGTGAATCTTGATGGGATCATGGTGGACCCGACAAAGGTGGAGGAAGTGCTACAATTGAAGTCTCCAAAGACGCCATCCGAGATTCGTAGTTTCTTGGGTTTGGCGGGCTACTACAAAAGATTCATCAAAGACTTTTCCAAGATCGCTTCTCCACTAACTAAGTTGACCCGGAATGATGTGAAGTTTGTATGGGGTCCAGCTCAAGGGGCGGCATTCAAAGAACTGAAGGCAAGATTGACTCAAGCTCTTGTTCTGTCATTACCTGATGGAAGTGAAAATCAGGTTGTTTATTCTGATGCTTCCTACTCGGGGTTGGGGTGCGTGTTAATGTAGAGAGGGAAGGTTATAACCTATGCATCCTGAAAGTTGAAGGTTCATGAGGTCAACTACCCAACTCATGACTTGGAGCAAGCAGTCGTGGTCTTTGCACTAAAGATTTGGAGGCACTATCTTTACGGGACGAAATGCACCATTTTCACTAACTACAAGAGCTTGAAGTACTTATTTGAGCAGAAAGATCTGAACATGAGGCAGAGGCGATGGTTGGAGCTTATAAAGGACTATGATTGCGAGATCCATTACCATCCGGGCAAAGCCAACGTGGTGGCTGATGCCCTTAGCCGAAAGGAGAGGCCCGAGCTAATTTGGGTGAAAGCGTATCAGCTAATCATGGCCTCTGATGTGATGAAGCAAGTTAAAGAGTTTCAAGATGAGGCATTGAAGGAAGATCATCTTAACTTGGAAAGAATGAGAGGTCTGGTTGCGGATTTAGGGGGAAAACATACTTGGTGTTAAAACCTGATTTGGACGAGTCTAGATTCCTCATTTTGGGGATCTACAGATGAAGATTATGGATGAAGCTCACAAGACTCGATACTCTATTAACCCTGGTGCCACGAAAATGTACCAAGATATGAAGAAAGATTATTGGTGGCCGGGTATGAAACGCGATGTGTTGGAGTATGTGCGTAAATGCCTTACTTGTCTACAGTTGAAGGCTGAGCATCAGAAGCCGTATGGGAAGATCCAACCATTAGATATATCGGAATGGAAGTGGGAGCACATCACCATGGATTTCATCACGAAGCTGCTGCGTACTCCGAAAGGGTATGATGCCACATGGGTGATTGTTGACCGCTTGACGAAGAGTGCTCACTTCCTACCGATCCGCGAGACATATTCATCTGAGAGGTTGGCTGATCTGTTCATCAAGGAAGTTGTAACTCGTCATGGTGTGCTGGTTTCTATTCTATCTGATCGTGACACCGGGTTTACCTCCAAATTCTGGAAGAAATTCCACGACGCAATGGGGACGAGGTTACATATTAGCACGGCTTATCATCCCCAAACTGATGGTCAATCAGAAAGGACCATTCAAAAATTGGAGGATATGCTTCGGGCATGTGTGATTGATTTTGGGGGAAGTTGGGATGACCACTTACCATTATCTGAATTCTCATACAACAACAGTTATCATGCCAGCATTGGTATGCCACCTTACGAGATGCTATACGGTAGGAGATGTAGAACGCCCGTTTGTTGGGGTGATATTGGTCAAAAAGAGTTAGGGAGAATCGAGGTGATTTAGGCTACGACTGAGAAGCTATAAAGATCAAAGCCTTCATGAAGGCAGCCAAAGATAGACAGAATTCGTATGCTAATAAACGACACAGACCAATTGAGTTCCGGATGGGTAAGCGGGTTATGTTGAAGGTCTCACTTTGGAAGGGGATCAATCGATTCAGAAAGTGGGGCAAGTTGAGCCCAAGTTTTATAGGCCATTTCCGAATCATTTCTCGAGTAGGAGAGCTGGCCTATAGACTGAAGATGCCAGATGAATTAAGTGGAATTCACCCGACATTCCATGTATCACATATGAGGAAATGCTTGGTGGATGAAGATATGATTGTTCCACTGGAGGATATCAAAGTAGACGAACACCTCAATTATGTTGAGCAACCAGCGGAAATCATCGATCGAAAAAAGAAGAGGTTGAGAAATAAAGTGGTCCCTCTGGTGCGTGTACAGTGGAAGCACAGAAAAGGATCCGAGTCGAGGTGGGGGACTGAGGAAGAAATGAGACAGCATTACCCACATTTGTTCATGGAATAACAGGTTTCGGAGACAAAACCTATATAAGGGGGTGGACTTGTAATGCCCGGATATTTTTCTTTGAAGCCGACGAAAGAAGAACGAAAAGAAATAAAGTCCAAAGTTGAGGGACCAAACTCGCCAACGAGAGAAAGTTGGGTATGTGGTGATATTTGAAGGGAGAGGCTAGCCATTACCCTCTCCCCACACCCACAAATCAGCCAAAAAGAGAGGAAGAAGAGAGAAAAAGGTTGGTTCGAGTTGATTCAAGAGAGCAAAATCATCGTGTAGTGGGTCCAATCGAAGCTCTAGTTCTCTGTGTGGTTTGTGTGAGTTCTAGGACCCCTCTTTTAAATGTTTTTGGTTGGTTTGGGGGCTTGAACACATGTAAAACCTGTTTTTGTATGTGTGTGTGACTGACCCATTTGTATATGTTTGCGTGTGATATGTTTGGGGTTTGTTTCTAAATTTGTGTGCACTTGAATGGTGTTGTGGTATGCATTCCTAAGGTTTAGGATGGTTGATTTGGGTTTAGAGTGGGTTTAGATGAGCTTGGAGGTCGAAAATGGCAAATTGGGTTCGGGGGTGAACTGCATTCTGCAAAGCTAGGGCTATGCGACCAAATGGCATGCCAGTCGTGCTACTAAAGCCATACGCATGCCAGTCGTGCGATTGAAGGTCAATCGCATGTGTGACTGAGGCCCATACTCCTTCCAGTCGTGCGACTGAGAGTCAATCGCATTGGGAGTCATGTGACTAAGGGCCCATTCGCATAAGTGCTCATTCGCATTAGTTTCATCCGCATTGACTCCATTCGCATAGGACTCGTCCTCATTGAGTCCATTGCATGAGGTCCATTCGCACGATTGGGTGTTCATCCGCATAGGTCTTCATCCGCATTGGTCCATTCGCATGACGTTCAGTCGCCTGGAGGCCATGCGACTGAAAGGTGCCCATACGCCAAAATAAGGCTGTTGTACCCGAGGAAAAGCATAGTCTAATGACTAACTTTCGGGGGACAGTGCAGATGTAAGTTTTGATGTGGAAGTTCCTATAAGTTCATGTAAGATGACTTTTGAGGTCTTAGAGGTTATGTTGGGCATGATGATGACATTGCATGTTTATGCATGATGTATGTTATGTATGTATGATGTTGCCCTGTATTATGTTGATGTCTGTGTATGTTATGTTCCTTGTTATGATGTATGTTTATCTTTCCTGTGGCTTTATGTGCTATGTTAACGAATGAAACAAATGTATTATGTAATGTAAAGTGAAAGATAATGGAAGAGGAACATGAAGGAAGAATGAATGCATTAATAAATGATAAAATTAAAGAAAGTCTTGAAAGCAAATGTATGGAAGGGTCACGCCATTAAAAGGTGTTAGCCCAACGGTGTGCGGGTTCGCTACCCCGGGAGGATGCACATCGGAGTTTTTCTTTGTGATCGACCATTTGTATAGAACCTATACCACTTAGCCTAGTATTGCGGCACCATGTATAGCTGTCTATGTATAGACTTCGGCCCAGTAGCCATATAGTTTGGGGTGTAGCACATGGTATTGGTACGGAAGATATGAAAAGTGAAAGAAAGAACGAATAATGAAGATAGTAATGATATTATCTATGTGTACGTACATTGCGTGATCGCATGAATGTAAAGTACGGTTTTGACGAAAGATAAGTATATTTTATTATTATAAAACTAGAACTCACTCAACAACGCTGACTTTTATGTGTTTTCAGTTGGCAGGTAATGATTGCTAAGGATGGCACGGGGCGGCTACTCGGCATTTGGATGGCATTCTTTTGTTAATGTTTTTGCATTGTAATGCAAACGAATGATGTTTGAAATGAACGCTTGTATTAACTTGCAAAAGCATTTGTAATGATATGAAAAGTTATTTTTATGTTTCCGCTGCAATGTTTTATGAATGATTAAATGTAAGTTATATGTTTTATGCATAATAATTTACCAGCTGTACGCGTCCCGGGAACGGGGCCTTACAAAAGGTTGCATTCAAAAAGGAGGGAGCACATAAATAGGAGGAGCTTATAAAATGAATAATCTTTCTAATCAGATTCAAATTGAATATCTTTCTAATGTTGGCTTCTCGGTGCTAAATTCGTTTGAAAACATTGATAATGATAGACTAAGGGGGAGCATTGTTGGAGCTGTACAAGATAGTCTATATTATCAACATAGTCAAAGTCAACAAAAGTCAACGTCACGGTCAAAGTCAATAAAAGTCAAACCTGACACGTTCGAGGCGAAGAACCAAGACAAGACGTTGAAGATGTAGATGACTTGGAGTTATATTGTAATAAATATATTTTGTGTGAACAAAATATATTTTATCTTGTTTTTACTCATTTTTATGCTTAATATGTAATTTTTTATTAATTAGCCTAAGTCTAGGGGGTTATGTGCAATTAGTGAATATTAGTCTAGACTAGAAATAGGTTAATTGTCATTAGGTTTTGGTTAATGGTTGAATGACCAATAGATTGAGGATTACTTGTAAACATATTTCACAATCTAATTGAAGATCAAAAGGGTTTTAATTGTGATTATTATATTTTGATCTATAATCTTTGTTGATACATGTGTACCTTGATTCTGATCTTAATGTAATATGTCTTTATTGTCTTACACTAATGTAATAGTTGGGTATTTAATGAAATGAAAAATGTTTGGTTGTGTTTATAATGTTTAATATTTCATTAATGAGTTGTTTAATGCTTATCGAATTGATTATATAGGTTTGTGGTTGATTGAACCAATATAAATAATGTAATGATAATTAATATATTCAAATTTGGTTAAGTGAAGTTCTCATGCGTCTGACTAGACCATGCGCCCCAACATTGGTCAAGTGTCCGAATGGCCATGCGACTGAGTGTCTATGAGCCTAAATAGTCCATACGCCCGAATAACTTCATGCGACTGACTCAGTCGCACGACTGAACACTTAGTCGTGCGAATGGATTAATCGAATGGCTCAATCGCACGACGAAACCATGCTAATGGTTCAGTCGCCCGAATGAGCAACCCTAACCTATAAATACCACCTAATTCATGGAAAAACTTAAGCAGTGAATTCACTTCGACTCCAGACGTACCCTAGCCGTCCAGAAGCCTCTAAGTTCGTACTCCAAGTTCATAGAACGTTGTAGATCGTTTCCTAATCGATTCTTGACATTACATTAAATACATCATTGTGTCTTCGTGCGTTCTCACTGATTGGATCGCCAATCAAATAGGATTCCGTACTATTTGATTTGGTTTAACACGTTAATCAGTTGGTGATTTGGTTTAATACCAGATCCTAACAAGTGGTATTAGAGCTTTGGCTCTTAATTGCGTGTTGATTCAATAGTTTTGATACAAAAATTGTGTTTTTGCATCAAAAACGCAATCTTTTTGTGTCTAACGGAGTCTTAGACTGACCTTCAAGTTTAGTTTTTCCGGCATACGGCGATTAGGGTTTGCTAAAATTTGAGTTTTTACAGCCAAAACATGTTTAACCTACGAATTATCAAACTTCAGCAAGTTCAGTCGCACGATTGGCTCAATCGCATGACTAAGATCATTCGCATTCTCCAACCCCACGATTGAACTTCGTACGACTGAGAACTTCTTTCGGACTGTTCAACCGTATTAGTTCATTCGGACGACTGACTCATCCTCATTTTTTCAGTCGCACGATTGAACCATCCGCATTTGTTCAATCACCCGTATAAGCCCAATCCATACCTTCATACGCATACATCATCAGTTTGTTAAACAGTAAAGTTAAGTGAAATGGAGGACCAGTTTTCAGCATCACAACAAGTAGAGATACCCGTATTCAGAATCTACTGCTGTTGGAGAACGAAGTGGGAATTCACAATAAACCCCCGAAGCTTATCACATTAGATGACTATCCACAATGGAAGCAACGTTTCGAAATCTACTTAAATGGAGTAGATACAAATTTGTGGGAGGAAATAGAGTCAGGGTATAGCATGCC
>BJCM01207111.1:0-11055 GCA_018326385.1 Flaveria bidentis
CAAATTAGTTGTGCATCATGAGTTGTGCATTATGTTTAGTGGGGTTATACCCATGTTTTTTTTTGTTTTTTTATAATCTTTAACTTTTTTATTTTAACCAAATACTTTTACATATTTTATAATTTAATCCCAATATTTTTTTACTTTCAACTTTGGTCTCCTATACTTTTATATTTTTAAAAATTTTCCCTTTTATGTTTCAGTATAAAATTTGCGAGTTAACACATCGCAGCGTGCATGTGTGGTTCAACTTTTTAAGCTCATTTTATTCCGTTTAACGGCACCGTCGCAACGTACTGGTCCTAGATAGACTTATTGTTTTATATGTTCTATATTTCCTACGTGGTTTAACGTTTTTATGTCTACTTTTCGTTCGGTTATATTTTTTTCGTTGTTTATTTTTTTTTAATATGAGTTTTTTCGGTATAAGTGATCACTGACGGTGATGTATCATTGATGTTACTTTACATAACTTACGTCCCCGCTACAATATCAGTGGCTTAATACTAGTTTGTTTTAAAAATAATACGAGAACCCGTTGGGTATTTAGCTAAAAGTGTTTGTGGGTACAAATGGCCTGCCCCATTTAGACTATTATTCTAACCCGTGCATTTGTTTGGTTTCAAAAATTCACACCAGGCATAAATATGATACTCAAATATTAACTTTTAAAAAGTAGAATTAAATCAAGCAATAATAATTTTATTTTATTAGTTTTTAAACGGTGTCATTAAATAAATTAAATAATATATGTAGTTATTAATAAAACACAATAAACTGGGTTACCGTTTGGGCTTAACATTTGAGATATTTGTTATTTTATTATTATTTTTAATGATTTATTGGATCATTCACTGGTCATTTGCCCAGATTATCTCCATTACTTAAATACACCACACTTAGGAGGAAACTTATATTAGGTGAGAAAATTTCCTGACCCACTTGGAATCTTCTTTTTATTTTTGTCATATGTAAAACTTAAATTCAAGACTTTCAATTATTTTTATGAAATCTTGAAGTATTTCATATTAATTAGTTAAGGTAAGTATCAATCGAGTGCAAGTTCACAATCAATGTTAAAGTATATAATGGTGTCATACTTGGGTTCATAAAGTTTTGGCTCCAATAGTAATTAGCGGGTACATTAACCTCGGTATATATGACTATATGTGTTAATATTTTATGATTGAATTTAAAACAGGTTTCTCTAGTTCGAATATATATTTGATGCCCTTATTTTAATTAATTTATTCAATCTTTCGGATCATGTGGTTATCCTAATGAGTACGAAACCGTATATAATTTCAAAATATATAGATGTATTCAACATTTTTGTAGATAATTAATTGGTTGCAAAAATATATGTAACATGTGTTGCATTACGTTACCTATGAATTTCTTTTAGCCCCTCTCCTCAGCTTATTCCTCTCCCTTTCACATTAGACGGACAGTCAAACTTTTCATATACAAATATTTCAACTTTTCACACTTAGAGAAAGAATCCATTACAACAAATATAACGTATTACATATCTATATCCATTGGATTCATGATTTCATGTAGTTTGCATACATGATCAGATCTATCATTGTGTGGATGTTAAACCTCTGGTGTGTAGAAATATGGGAACATGTATGATGGTTTTTCTATATGTGAAAACGGTATTTGAGTCTTATACGACAAGAGGGTTGCAACACTACTTGAAAACCAAGGCTTCATTGGCAGATCATTCCATCGGGAATCAGCTAGTGATAGTGAAAACCGACTAGAATCTATCGGTAATACTCGATCAGATAAACTACAGTGGAGTTATGAGAGATCGAGCTTGTCAGGTTTGTCACTACAGTATGTTCGACGCTCACCCCTACTTAACATATAGATATACATGTCATCATAAATCAATATAATAGGAAATTAGTTACATAAAGAGCACTTAAAAATTACTCTTAGATGAACATGTGTTTTATGATGAATCAATAGAAATTTTAAGGTTTTTATTTTGCGTACAACTAGTACATTAGTATTCATCACATGATTTCCAACGACTCAGATTTTAAATTTTTCGCACGGAAACCCTGATAAGTACAACTATGTTGCAAGCGTAGTTTCAAAATTTATAAAACATCATGTTTTGAAATTTGTAAGAAAGCTAAAAAAATATTATAAATCAAAACCATAAAGCAGCTTTGATAGCATATACATCCGTGCATCCTAACTTGTGTATTATAATGCACAATTACGTTTTGAATAAATTTACCCCAACATGGAATAAAATTAAACTTATCACAATTATATATTTTGATTTAAAACATCATATTTTAAAATTAAAAATAATATTAAAAATAATAATTAAAAGAAAAATAATATAAAAGTAGACATGACAAGTGGTGTTTGAACCACTATTCTAATAACTTATATGTTTGGAGAGAGGAGAAATAACAGAGAATTTATTTATTTATATATTACAACAACAAACATGCTCGTTTGATTCTACTCATCCGCAACTAACTAAATTGTATTTTTTCTATATAAGAGGTCAAGAGCTCAAATAAAAAAAATGTATGAATATTTTCACTAGTTTTCTTATCCACATTCTTTAAATAACAAAAAAAACCATCATCCTATAAGAATTTGATTCATATTCTAAAAGCTTATCACATCAGTTTATCCATCTATCCTAAATTCAACTAAATAATAAATAATAATTCTTTTTTTATTTTTTTACACTTACAAACACTTGTTAAAAATATAAAATAATAGAGTTTATAATGGGTGTAGATGAGAATGAGAAACCTGATGCAAACGTAAAATTACATATTTTTTAGGTTTACTTAATAATAGTGGGTGAAACTCGCACGGTGTAACGAGGGTATAAATATTTTTAGAACCGTGTCTTTAGCTAAGTCTTTTTTATTATGCTAACTCTCATTTTGTATTTTTATTTAATTAACTTGGGATATCAAACATATCTATATTACTATAGGGATAGCAAATTTGTAAACAACAAGTAGTATATACATAATCACTTGTACCAAATGTAATAAAATTATTCTTAAGTGCCATAAAAATATATTAAAATTACAATGTTGTCCAAAAAGTTATATTATATAGTAGTATAGATATAAATAAATTAAGATAACATTAAATATAATACTCATATTTTAAATTTAATAGAAAATGATGAAGTACAAGTATTTAAAGCTTAAAAGGGGTATAATAAGAATAAATTTTATGACATTACACATTAAAACTTCTAACTTTTATATATCATCTTAAAATTAATATAAAATTACAAATCTGGCCATGATTTCTCTAATATATAGTTGTATAGATATAAAGACAAGGTTAAAGACAAGGATGCTCATATAAATGCCCTAAGTGAGCAATAGAAGTATATCAAGAGCATTTTAAAGGCAAATTGGGTTTAATAATTCAAATTATTACTCATTGGCCGATAATAATCCGTACTACTAATTTGCCCGATAACACTTTTAATTTTAAATTTTATCAACAACAACGGTCCTATTAACATAATTATCAAATATTCATTTGTTATGTACTTAATTTCATTCATAATAATAATTATGAACGAAATAAATAAACATACAAGATAAATTGAGCTTGAAATGAATACAAATCAAGCATAAAAATTTGATAATTATGTAATTGGATTATTGGTAATAATAATAAAAGTTGAAAGTGTTAATGGCTGAAATAATATTATAAATTATTGACAGCCAATGAGTAATAGTTTAAATTATTAATATACAATTTGTCTAATAATGAGGGATCATTGTGGTTTTACTTAAACTATTAAGGGTGTGTAGAGGGGGATGGAAAACCTGATATAAAAATAAAATTACATAGTTTTTATGTTTACTATATAATGTGAAGATAGTTTTTATGTTTACTATATAATGTGTAGATGAGGTTAAAGACAAGGATGCTCATATGAATGACCTAAGTGATCAATAGAAGTATATTAAGAGTTAAAAAAATCAAATCCTACTGTTAAAGTTAAATTATTATCCATCATAGGACTTTATCTTTCGATTATAGGGAATATCATCATTACAGTCAAGATAATACCACTCGGGTATAATTAATTAACTAAAGATAAAAATCGTTTAATATTTTATAATTACATTTTCTTATAAAAATCTTTGATTATAAAGTATGCGATTACAGTTTAAAAATAATAATAATTTATCATTTACATGGTTATAAATTACAGTTTACATAGTAAAAAACTCATTTGTTTTTTTCTTTTTTTAAACAACAATTATTATTACCAGAAAAATATTTATCAAACTTGCACATCACACATTTTTACCATCAAAACTTCCCCTTGATGACTTACAAGCTCATTTACTTTGTTTTTTTAAAAGCATATCCCATGTGAGTTGTGACTACCTGCAAGTTACATCAATGTTTGGGGCACAAGTTCGTTATACATCGTTATCAAAATTTCATTTAATTTAAATACATCAGTCATTAAGATACTTACATATCTTACATGTTAGTCGTTTTAGAATTGTGATTTTCACTACTATCAATTTGTTCGAACTGAAAATAACAAAATAATGAAAGAATTGATTGTATAATTAAAACTAGAGTGGCACTTGCTGGCCCACAATTTTGGAGGTGTAAACTAAAATGTATTTATATTTATTCATTTACAAAGAGTTAAATATCAAAAGGATGAAATATTATAAGTTCTTAAGTAATTTATTGGTTTACTTAGAAATTATGCAAATAATATTCCAGCCTTAATTTTGCGATTATTTTACGACAAAAAATTTAACTAAATATTTTGTAATTGCACTTAATGATGGTATACAACCGTCTTTTACATCTCTCGTTGTGTTGTGATTGACAAGTCTTCTTGTAAGTTACACACCTTCAAACTATAAAAAAAACTAGAATTAAAAAGTTATAAATAATACAATTGTATAATAAAAGGGGGACCGAAGAAGGTTGCATGGTGTCACCTAGCATTCATAAGCATTTTGTTGTATAAGTTATGTAACCATTTTTGTTGAGACCGGATTGGACCGGCCGGTCCGACCGGTTCGATCGGGATTCGTGTCTAGTCCGATTCGGTCTGGGTTGAATCGTTTTTTACTGGTCGGACCGGGAAACCGGACCAGTTCGGACCGGTTTTCCTTTTTTTTATAGTTTTAATGAGTAAAAACGGGGCGTTAAACCATAAATTAGTACGTCGGATATACAAATATAGTTAAGTTTTATATATAACTATAAAATATATAAAAAAATCATATATAAATTACTTATATTTAATTACATATATAAATATAATTAAAATATAATTAAATCCGGTCCAACCAGTCCGACCACCGTCCGGTTCGACGTCCGATCTGGTTCTGATTTAGTAACTGAAACTCAAAGGGGACCAGAAACATGTTGACTCTGATGCCCTTTGATTATATTTTACCGATGTGACCAAACATATATTAATTTAGTTACTTTTAGTTTAAAGTTTAACTTGAAACCAAATAAAATGTTAACAAAAATAAAACAAAAATATTGTAAACAAGGAATTAACAGACATCAATCCGTTATAACTCATTAAATCAATGGACCATTATCCATATCATACCCATCATTTAAGAATATCAAGTGCATCCATCTTAAGCTAACTACTTAAAACATAATAATTTTTAAGGGTTAGTTTGGTAGCCTCTTAATGGTTTAGATGTTTGAATAGTTTAACATTTAATGGTTTAGACTATTTATTTCTCAAGCAAATGTCTGAATGGTTCCGACATTTGCCTCTGAATGGTTAAGAGATCTAATGTTGAATCGTTAAAACCTCTTATTTAAATTGGTCAAATGTTTTCATTTGAATAGTTAAATGATATACTAGCTCTTAGGGGATGTTTGACAGCCTCTTAATCAACCTCTTAATGGTTAAGATGTCTGAATGGTTCAGCATTTAATGATTTAGGCTGTTTGTTTCGTAAGCAAATGTCTTAATGGTTCAGACATTTGTCTCTGAATGGTTATACATTATACTAGTGTTGAATGGTTAAGAGGTCTAATGTTTAATGGTTAAGACCTCTTATTTAAATTGGTCAGATATTTGCATTTGAATAGTTAAACGATTACTAGCTCTTAATGGTTCAGTACTTAATGGTCAGACCTCTTATTGATTCACCATTTAATCATTCAGAAGTTACCAAACAATCCCTTAATAGTTTAGATCTTTTAATGGTTCAACACTTAATGGTTCAGACCTCTTATTGGTTCAGCACTTAATCATTAAAAAGTTACCAAACAACCCCTTACCCTAAGCTTCAACATTCCAAATCATTGATAATTATTAAACAATCACCTTATGGACATTGATTTTAACCCCAACAACTTATGGTAGCCCCGTCCTCTGACGACATTGTCTCCTCCGATGACATCCCACCTTGTCGTTGATGTCTGTTGCTCCCAAATGGCTCTCCCCAAGTCCCCATCATTCTTGAAAAAGCCCTGATTTTAGATGGTTTTAGATTTTACTTATATGTCATGTTTATTTGAATGTTGATATTTAATAGCTTGATATACAAAAATAATTGTTAGGGGGCGTTTGGTTGGAATGAAATAAAATTTAAAAACTAATATAACTTTCAAATAAATTGTGTTTGAGTAAACAATTATAAGTAAACCTAAGAGAATGTTTCACCTCAAGTTCTCTTGATTGTGAGATTTCAAAATCCTTTCACCTAGAGAGAGATTTTGAAATCCCACAACCAAAGAAATTTTAGGTGAAACATCCCCTTAGTTTTTACATTTCATTACTCTTTCAAACATAATTTTACTTGAAAATTAGAATAATTTTTAATTTTATTCTATTCCATTTTATTCTTTCCAACCAAACGCCTCTTAAGATTATTGATTAATTTGTGTTTTGATTAAATATTGATTGATTGTTTGAATAGTCTTTATTATAACTAAAATCATTTTTCAACCAGATACATGCTATGCTAATAAATAATTTTCGTAAGGAAATCAAATCTAACGATATATTTACTCAACTAAAAAATATATTCATAAGGAATAAACTGAAAAATGGTTATGAACAACTACATAAATGAGAAACACGTTAGAAAATAACTGACATATGGAAACCACATAATGTTTACAAATGAAGTTAAGATTAAATTCCACCAAAATGCATTTTATATGACAAAGGGATATTATTGTATTTTATAAGAGTTATATGTTTTATTAGAGTTATTAAATTTTAATAATCTCAACTTTTATTTATTGATAAACATTAATCTCGACTCAAAAAGTTAAACATACACTCTCCACTTTGAACTTATTTTTTTCAAATTTTTTTAGTAACAGAGTTAACCCCCAATAGTTTTTATTTATGAAATGGAGCCAATTTAGTGTCATTTTCCAACTATGTTGCCGACCAACCTCCATCACGTCTATTTTTCAATGTCTAGCCTACATCGTTACCTAAATTGTACATCACACGAGTCAAGCGGTTCAGATCAAGAGGTGAAGATTGACAGGTTTCAGGGTGCAGAAGTTTCAAATTGACGTGTCTAATAATAGATTTTAACTTTATGCTTAGTGTTTTAACCACATGAGCAATCCACCTCATAAAAAACAAACAACGTCAATTCTCTATTAGTAAGTGATCGTTAGAGGAAAATAAACTAAAAGTTGAAAGTGTATATAAAAATATCTTGAGTTGTGATAAATTTTAATCAATAAATAAAAGTTGATATTATTATGATCCAATAACCTATTTTATTACGTCTCTCCCATCTAACCGATCATCTAAAGTCTAAGTGATAAATATCTAACCATTTAAAATTTAGACACCCATGAAAAAAAAATTGATACAAACCAAATGGTAATCAACACAAACTCAAAACTAATGACAAACGGTTATATCGATGATTTAAAGTAGCAGAGAAAAATAGCAGTGGCTTAGGCTATTCGTCTTTTTTATATTACCATAGGGAAACAACGCAGGTCAACCCTTGCTCCTTGCGTATTAACGAGCTTTTTTGTTTGTATGTTGCGGCGGGACCATAAGATATCATTCACGTGTTTAAACGATTCATAAGTTCGTTACATGTGTTATGACGATGAAATTAACATATTTAAGTATATAAAAAAGAGTAAAAGTTATTTACATATCCGTTTTGAATATTAAAACACACGTAGTAAAAAGGGTAATTTAAATAAAAAAAATTGTAGCAAAAGTAAAAGGCAAAAAAAAAACAAAAACCGCACCTAAAGAGAATGTTGGGGCAATGTTTAAACCCATGTATCGCAATTCTATAGTAAGGCAGCGTAGACCACAATTCTCTAGTAAGGCACAATATTAGTTCGATCTGGGAGACCTTTTACGTTTTGCACCGAATGAAACATTTTTATACATTAATAAGTTTCGTAAAAAGTACAAGAAAATAAGACAATGTAATTAATGCATCAAGAGTATATACGATAAATATTTCAATTTATTTTTCTTAATTAATTTAGATTTCATGTATGTGTAATAAAAAATATTTATTAAGAAAGAAGATGGTGTGTTTAATTGTTGTGTAATAGTCAATGTGAGGCTAGCCATATTTAAAAGAGAGGTACTGGATTTAAACTCAGGCTTGAACTAATTTAGGAGTAAACATAGTTTACCGTTAAAAAAATTGTTGTGTAATAGTTATGATTTAGTTACTGATATTAATTTCCAAAGTTGCCACCAAATGCTAATATGAATTGAATTGAATGCTTATTGAAGTTTGCTAGTACGAAGTCTGATTATTCATTATAACTATACGTTTCTTTGACTTTCTATGCTCTCTCTTTGATGTTTTTAAAACCGGACCAGACAGTGAATCAAACGTCTTACCAGTCTGATGGTCGGACTGGTTCAACCGGTCGGACCATATATAAGAACCAGATAAAATTATAAGTATTTTTTATAAATATATGTAAAAATTATAAAAAAATAAAAATGTATATAAAAAGACTGGTTCAACCAGTCCAACCACCGGTCCGACCACCGGTTCAACCAGTCCGGTTCCCTGTCCGACCGCCGGTTCGACTAGTTCAACCGATCCGACCACTGGTTCAACACTAAAACGGTTTTAAACACCGAACCAAATCGGAGTCCGGTTCCCGGTCCAACCGGTCAGACCGCTCCCTTGCAATATCCAGCCACCACCGCACAAACTATCCTTGTCTCGGGTTCTTTACCTCTTTTCTCTTATTATATATGGATGATACATTTGCCTTCAACTCGTAATCTTCAACGACGTATCCTCGTTTGATCATCTCCAAATCGTTAGATCCTCGTATACATCTTCATATCTTCATCTCAGCCTTAGATCGTAGTTTTTTTCTATTAATTTTCGTCTTCCAAGCCACGATTGTTGAAGGGAGTTTCTGATTCATAATACATCAATGTGACACCTCATAGTAAACGACCGTTTGTATTGTCGGTAAACGGTCGGTTGGACCGTTTGTAAACGGTTGTTTAGACCGCTGTAAACGGTCGTTTAGTTTAATATAATTGGTCGTTTACATTTATGTAAACAATCGTTTACTGTGCATGATTTGACAACTCGAACTTTGTTTGCTAGCCTTTGAACTGAATCCACTCCATCAATTTATACCACCATTATTTTCTTTCTTCACCTGCTTTTTCACCATTATCATCTTGCTTCTTCACCTCCATTCACCTCATCTTCTTCATCGTCTTCATCTTCTTCATCGTATCTATGAAGTTTACCTTCATCAACATATTAATGAAATTAATATATTTGATTTAACTTTACAGTTGTATTTTATTTTTTGGATGTCAACTAGTTGTAAAATTATAAAGAGATGTTTGTGTCTGCATGGATTGATCAACATCTAAATTTTGGAGAACGAACAACAAACAAAGTAGAAAGCCAACATGCTTTATTAAAAAAACATTTGAATTCCGATAAGTCATTTTCAGACAAATTTATAAGAATTTTAAATAACATACTACATTTACATGAAACACAAATAAAGGAATGTTTCGAGGAAAGTCGGATTAAAATAAAACATCAACACAAACATAATTTATTTGTTTTTTTATATCAAGTGTTTCTCATGAAGCTATGAATATATTAGTTGGAGAGCTGAGATGAGTTAATGAAATTCAAAACCAATCACAAAGTTGTGGTTGCCATATGCGTACTAATTGTAGTTTACCATGTACTAGCGAAATCGTATAATATTTAAATACAAACAAACCTATTCTACTACATTCGATAGATATATTTTGGAGGAGGCTTGACTTTCAACGGTATCGTTAAACGAAGATGAAGAAGATATTCAATGTGATGACGAACTTGAGAGGTTCAAAAAAGCTTACCAGAAACAAAAAAAAATCCCATGATCGATAGGAATTGGTTAGAAATGATAAAAGACATAAGGGATTCTATCAGCATAAATCTTAACAAGCCTACGATGCAAACGTAGATAACACAACTCAATCTTCTATATATCACCATCCTTTACTAACACGGATCCCAAAAAATTTCCATCCATATATAACATATATAGAGAAAGTAAACAATGATGATAACTGTTGGTTTCGTGCATTTTTCTTTTCTTTGGGATTCGGTGAAGAATATTGGCTAAACATGAGGTGTGAGCTTTTAAACGAGTTACCAAAGAATTCTAATTTATACAAAAAATCTTTTCTCTAGCCCATATTGTGATATCCGGTAATTTTTCGTTATCCAACTCCGTTAGTTCCGCTAAGTTTTGCATACACGTGTCGTGAGCACACACTAGTTGTCGTTTAACGTTGGTGACGTAATAATAATTAATCATGTTAAATGGGTGATAATCTAATTGTTAATGTGATTGTGATGTTGTGTTTACGTGTTTATGTGTTTTAAATATTAATTAAGAAAGTTTATCGCGTAACGTGGAAACGTGTTTATGTATTCGTATATCTTGTGTTTTTGTAGAGATAAAATATATAATGAAAATTATTATTTTATATCTTTATATTTTCAAGTTAAATACTTAACATAAAGA
>BJCM01207112.1:0-14042 GCA_018326385.1 Flaveria bidentis
GATTTATGTAAACAATTCAAGAGAAACACAAACAATTGTAATCAATTCAAGCAATATCAACAAATTCACAGTTGATTGATATAGCTAAGACAATTACAAGAGTAAGAAAGCAGTTAACAAATTCTCCACAAACTCTCAATAACTACTTTGAAAAATGCTTTTAAAAAAATGCTTCCAACTAACTCTCTAGTCTAAGCTATTTATACTAGCAACTAAGGAACTAACAATTTACAAAACTAGTCCCTATACTAGTACAAACTATAAAATATACACAAAAAGACTAAATGTTAATCTTTCAATGGTTCTAACAAAAGTTAGATGAGCCTTTCTATGTAGAAACAACCTTTGGTTAGTCTACTAAGGTAATTGATGTGGTTGAGGATTGCCTGATTGAGTTAGAAGATTGTAAGTTCCCTGCTAGGTTGCATGTTATGGCCTTAGGAGGTTTCGATGTGGTGTTAGGAATGGATTGGTTAACTAGCTATAAGCCAATATTGTATGTTGCAAGAAGATAATTGCAATTACAACACCCGATGGTGGATCTGTTATGGTTCGTCGGGATAAGGTGTGCTGTGTAACAAAGGTCGTGTCGATGATCAAAGCAAAAAAGTACTTGAGACGTGGGTGTAGCGCTTACTTGGCCTATGTAAAGGATGTGGATGCGCCAGACCACAATTATCGGACGTGCTGGTAGTGTGTGCGTTACCTGACGTCTTTCCAGAACACCTGACTTGTGTGCCGCCTGACCGGGAAATCAAATTCCAAATTGATTTGCTACCGAGAGCATAGCCTGTCGCTAAAGCACCGTATCGATTAGCTCCTTTTGTGAATCCAAGGATTGAAGTCATGTCAACGTTTGTGGAATCAACGTTAACTTGGTTTAATTGTTTGTATTAATTCAATATCAATAATGATTAAATAATAAGATGAACACAATGAATGAAACGCAATTAATGATCAGAAAAATATTCAATTCAAACGTATTTCTTTAAAAATATGTTAATGATTACAGTTGAATAAACAATGAATGAGTGAATGATATTGATTTTAGTGTTTGATGATGTGACGCCTGCAAGGGTTTTGATTTGTGTGATTTGATGTGATATTTGGTGATTGTAATGTTGCTGCTTGGATGTTTGTCGTCAAAGCCATCCACTTGATTTGAAACATAACATCCATATTTATAGACAATAATGTTTCTATTAAAGAAACACCGAATCTCTTGGGATTTGGAATTGTTTCTATTAAGGAATCACCGGATCTCTTGGGATTCGCATAGCTGTCTTGTTGACTTGTTGACTTGTAACACTTATATTATTTGAATACAAGTGTTTGGACTCCGCAGGAAAATTGTCTTTTGTAGATAATTGTTCTTCTATAGGAATCTTGTTCTTGCGAAGCAAACTTGTACTTCTAAAGGTAAACTTGTTCTTCCGATGGTGTCTTGTCTTCCGAAGGTATATTGTTCTTTCATCCTCAGAGCTAGTTGTTCATCCGCAGAAGATCTTAGGATGTATTTTACTTGTAACAAACATATCTACGGAAGAACAAAATCTTCATCCATAGATGTTTCTTACACTTGGTCAATTTCAGAAATTCACCAATTATAATGTTTTTACCTGCAAACATACATAAATCAACACACATATATATATGTGTTAACCTATACATTTAATGCATACATAATAATAAATTACAAGCATTCATTACAAATATTAATGCAAGTTCTAAGCCTATACAAAATGGACTAGATCTATTAATCCTAGACCTAATATTACTCCCCCTAGGCTTAGACACTTGTACTTAGCTCTTTAAAACTGAAAGTTCTTTTAATGTTGCCACCACCCTTTTCTTAAAGTAAGATACTGCATCCTTTTGATCATCATACTTGTATTTGATCTCTATTCTGCATATCTTTTTAAAAGTATCAAAGCTCAATCCCAGAATATCTTCTTCTGTAGTCAGGGTTTCCACCACACATTGTTTATTGACTATTTCCAACTCATCTTCTTCTGAGATTCTCAGTTCTGATACATTTTCAATGTTAGCTCCCTTCAACATCCTAACATTATACCTTCTTCTCTTGTATGCTTTAGCATGCAGATTATCCACAACTTGACTCATGTGCACATATAGACATAAGTCATTCTGAGCCCTTTCATAATTTAGCTTTGGGAAGAATTTGTCATAAGATATGATGGTGTTGATATATATGTCCCTAGTTTATGTGTTTAATGTAAAAGCCTTTCATGTCTTATTCATATGTAATGAATGGGTTAAATGAAATATAATATGTGGTTGATGTTTATAGTGTTTAATATTTCATAGTATTATGGTGGGTTAAAGTATAATGAAATCACTATATAGGTTTGAGGTTCTTATGCATAGTTCTTAGTCAATAATGATTGAGAAATGTGTTCAAACTTAGTCGAATGAGTCTTCATGCGAATGGACCATGATTATGGACCATACGCATGAAAACATCATGTTAATGGACCAGTCGCACGACTGAACTTGGAGACTGGATCAATTACACGATTGAGACCTAAGATTGACTCTGTCGCACGACTAAACCTTCAGTCGTGCGTATGGATAATCGCACGATTCAGTCGCACGATTGAACCATGCTAATGGTTCATTCGTATGATTGGAAACCCATAACCTATAAATAACACTTAACTCGTGAAAAAACGGAACACTGGAGAAACACTTGATACTCTTATGGTAGAACGTACAAGGAAGCCTGTCAAACTTCATAGATCAACCCTGATCGATCTCTACTCGTTCATATCGTTTAGTTTCAATCTTATATCGATCAGGTAATTGTTCTCACTGATTGGATCACCACTAAAATTGGATTCCGCACTATTTGATTTGGTATAAACGTAGAATCTGTTAGTATTCCGTACGTACATAGTCCTGACAAGTGGTCTCGGAGCATTGGCTCTTGATTTTGCATTTGATTCAATTAGAATTGTGTCAAACCTCACATTTTAACTCAAAAGAGTCATCTTTTTGGGTCCAAAGGTGTTTTTTGACGTTTCTAGGCATCAAAGTTGAAGTTTTTCATCATACGGCACATTAGGGTTTATGGGTAAATCATAATTTGTGTCAAAGTGCCAAAATTCGAAAACTTTCAAACACAACAACATTCAGTCACACGAATAGCTCATTCGTACGATTGAGGCATCCGCATTGGTCATCCGCATTGTCCATTCGCACGACTGAGTCATTCGCATTGGTCATCCACATTGTCCATTCGCATGACTGAGTCATCCATAATGGTCATCCGCATTGTCCATTCACATGGCTGAGTCATCCTTATTGGTCATCCGCATTGTCCATTCACATGACTGAGTTACCCGCATTGGTCATCTGCATTGTCCATTCGCATGACTGAGTCATCCGCATTGGTCATCCGCATTTGTCCATTCACACAACTGAGTCAGCCGCATTGACTCGTCTGCATTTGTCCAATTGCACGATTGGCTCATCCGCATTTTTCCAATCGCACGATTGACTCATCTGCATTGGTCCAATCGCACGATTGACTCATCCGCATTTGTCCAATCACACGATTGACTCATCCGCATTTGTCTATTTACACGAGTGAACCAGTCTTGTTCTAATGTTCAAAGTTTATAGAAATGGAAGATCAATTCACTGCTTTTACCGCCGAAAGGGAATCTCGCATCCAGAACCTTCTACGTTAGGAAAATGAAATTAGGAATAATAATAAACCACCAAAGCTTATAACGTTAGATGATTATCCACAATGGAAGTAGAGGTTGGAGATCTATCTAAATGGAGTTTATCCCAATCTTTGGGCATCCATTGAGACAAGTTACACTATGCCAGTTGGTGCTAATGGAGTTAAGCTGACTCTGGGAGGAATGAATGACAACCAGAAAGGTTAAGTACAATGCAGAGAAGAAAGTTTACGCCATATTGACTCAGTCGATACCAAAAGATATCTTTCATCAGTTCTCTGAGAACAAGTTGGCGAAAAAGTTATTGGAAGTATTGGAAAAGAGATATGATAGGAATGCAACGTTAAAGGCTCTAATGGCTAAGGCTCTAAAAAAGGAGTTTGATAACTTCTCTTCGATAGGGAAGGAGAGCTTGGATGATATTACTAACATGTTCTACCATCTGATGAGTGAGCTGCACACTTATGGTGTAACAACATCATTGGAAGATAAAGTGTCAAGTTTTGCAGACAGCCAGATAAATAGGATTCGTTTGTGTCTAATCTAAGACAGAATGATATTCTTGAAAAGTTAGACATAAATGACATCATCCTGAAATTAAGAGAAGAGGAACTAAGAACGAAGTACAAGTTACATAAAGGATCCTACGATCATAATCCATCACTTTACAACTCATTCCCCACTCCAACCAGTTCAGGAGCACAACTGCAAACATCATTTGTGTCTAGTTCCGCGGCTCCCTCACAATCTGTTGATACATATGAACCTAGTTTAGGAGCTTAATGTAATATGTCTTTCATGTCTTATATATATGTAATTGGATGGGTATGAATGAAATACAAGTGTGGTTGATGCTTATAATGTTTAATATTTCATTGTTTATTTTGTATTGAACTAACTATATAGGTTTGTGGTTGTTTACATAGTTCTTAGTCAATAATGGTTAAGAAACTTGTTTAAACTTAATCGTGTGAAGTTCTCATGTGAATGGACCATGCTAATAGACCATACGCATGAATACTTCATGCTAATGGACCAGTCGCACGACTGAACAATGAGACTGGATCAGTCCCACGATTGTGACATGAGATTGACTCAGACGCACGACTAGACCTTCAGTCGTGCGGATGGATTAACCGCATGCTTTAGTCGCACGACTGACCATGCTAATGGTTCAGTCGTAAGAATGGAAAACCCTAACCTATAAATACCACTCAATTCATGAAAAAACGAAACAATTCAAACACTACGCACATAATCGTACCCTAGCCATCCAGAGACTCAAGAACACCTCTTCCAAGTTCATAGATCACCGTTAATCATCTTGCAATCGTTCTTAACATTTTGATTAAGTATTAGATCGATTATACTTGCGTTCTCAATGATTGGATCGCCAATCAAATAGGATTCTGCACTATTTGGTTTGGTATACACGTAAATCTGTTAGTACTCCATACCTAAACAGTCCTAACAAGTGGTATCAGAGCTTTGGCTCTTGATTTGCGTGTGATTCAATCGATTTTGATATAAAAATCATGTTTTTCACTCAAAAACTCAATCTTTTTATGTCAAACAGTGTTTTCAACATCTCCAGGTCAAAACGTTAATGTTTTTCGGCATACGGCAATTAGGGTTCTTGAGAAATTCGTGTTTTTGCGTCAAAGTACCTAAAACCCTAGAATTTTCAATAACCAGCAGCTTTAGTTGCACGATTGACTCAATCGCACAACTGAACTCATTTGTACCTCCCATACTCACGATTGCACTCAGTTGTTCATCCATTCTACGACTGAACACCCTTCTCGCATTGTTCATCTGTACCTGTCCAATCACACGATTGAGCGATCCGAATTTGTTCAATCGCACGATTGAGCCATCTGCATTGTTCAATCGCATAAATAACCCAATCACATTCTTTCATTTGCACCAGTAAAACAATTTGTTCTAAAATTCAAAGTAAATAGAGATGGAAGATCAATAGTCAGCGTTCACAGAAGGTAGGGATTCACAAATCCAGAATCTACTACTTCTGGAAAATGAAGTTAGGAATCACAATAAGCCCGCTAAGCTCATAACGTTAGATGATTACCCACAATGGAAGAAGCAAAGGTTCGAGATATACTTTAATGGAGTAGATACTAATATGTGGGAATGAATAGAGATAGGTACAACATGCCGGTTGGTGCTGATGGAGTTAAACATACCTTCTGCGGCATGACTGATAGCCAAAAGGTAAAGTACAATCCAAAGAAGAAGGTGTATACTCTGTTAACTCAGTCAATTTCTAAGGATATATTCCATCAGTTTTCTGAGAACAAGCAAGCAAAGAAGCTATGAGATTCTCTTGGAAAACGGTATGAAGGGAATGCATCATTAAGAGCTCTAAGAGCTAAGGCTTTGAAAAAAGGATTTTGATAACTTCTCATCGATTGGGGAAGGAGAGCTTGGATGACGTCATCGACCGTTTCTACCACTTGATGAGTGAGCTGCACACTCATGGAGTTACTACGTCCATGGAAAACAAGGTGTCGAATTTTGCAGATGGATTGCCAGAAAAATGGGTCTCATTTGTGTCAAACCTCAGAGAGAATGATATGCTGGCAAAGTTGGATATCAATCATTTCATTCTAAAGCTGAGAGAGGAAGAGTTGAGGAAGAAGTACAGGTCTCAAAAGGCGTCATATGATCTGAACCTGTCACTTTACAACTCAACTCCTCAAGCAAAAACATCTGCAACAACACTTCAAATGATATTCATGTCGAATTCAACCACTCCGTCTCAAGCCACTACTTCAGGATCTGACATGTCAGGGTCATCTTGCACCCAATACATAGTACCTGAAGCCAATGCTACGAGATTGAAGACCGAGAATCTCGGTAATGTGACTGTAGAGGTAGCAAAGGAGCATATGGATCTCCTAGAAGTTGTCGTTCACTCCTATGACGGTCTAGTTGTGGGGAAGATTGGAAACTACCAACTGGCAGATGAAGACTATGAGCAAGTAGATGAGACTGAGCTGGAAAGAATGCATATCATGTGGGCATTGGCAAGGGCTGTCAGAAGGGCAAAGAAGTTTGTTAAGAAGACAGGACAGAACTTGATAGCAGCAACGGATACAGCCTTTTATTTTGACAAAACCAAAGTTAAATGTTTTAACTATGGAGAGAAGGGGCATTTCAAGCGTGAGTGTGTGAAGCCCAAGAAGACAGGTAATGGTAATCTGTTCTCATCTTTCAATCATCAAGATAAACCCAGAAGTAGTCCCACGTCATCAAGCAAGGATCCTAAAGCCTTGACGGCTCAAGATGATGAACGGCAAGATTTGACCTTTCGGTTTGTTTCTCCGGGAGAATCCAACATTGCATGCGTTGAGGGGTTGGATGACGACTCTACAAGCGAATGTGATATAGAAGTGGAACTCGTGATGTCGAATAATAAAGAAACTGGAAATGTGGTCAATCACCTGAATGAAGAAGGTCAAAGTTCAACATGTTCAGAATCACCTAAATTAGAAAAGTCAAACTCTGCTATGATGGCTGATTCAATAGAACCTTCTCAGGTAAGTTCCACAAACCAACTTTTCAATAATCATGCTTGTTCTGATTGTAATAAATTTAGGGAAAGCATAGATTTGAAATTTTCTAGGTTATTAGATCACAACGATAGCTTAGTAAAGGACTTACAACTATGCACTAAAGCAAATCGCATTTTAAAACTAAATGAGCACAGTTACAAAGGGATAATAGAACTGTTAAATAAACAACTTAGGGAAACAAAAGTTGTGGCTTATAACCATGGTAATGACATCAAGTTCTATTTAAACTCCGTAGAAGAAGCTAAGAAACAAAAAACAGTTTTGAATGCGAAGTAAATTCATTAAAACAAAAACTACACAGTTGGACTAGTTCTTCTCACATAGTCTAGCACTTAGTGAGAGAGCGCAACAACGGGGAGGGTTTGGGTTACAAAGTGGTTCCACCACCACATGAGACCTTGTTGAATGCAAAATGCAAACCAATAAATAACAACCCAATCAAGGATCATGTGGTGTCCACTCCTCTTGTAAGTGATCAAGATTCCACAAGTAAACGTAATGAATCTGTCATTAAACAAAAGGAGACCCCACTTTAAAGTCAAAAGGGAAAATGCTTATTGTTAATTTGGATAAACAGTTTGAGAAGGTTAAGGTAAAGTCGGGTTCAAACACGGTTAGGTTTGCACCTGAAAAGACAAAACAAGTTCACCAACCACATGCATCATGTCTAAGTCCAAACAAACAAAAGGGTAAAGATGTTGAAAAGGTTCAAATAGTAAATTTTGTTAAACAAACAAAAACATCTAAACAAGCAGTGTCAAAACCCAAACAGAATAAAGTCACACATGTGTCACACACTTATCCACACAAACAGTTACACCAACATGTTGAAAGTAGATCATGCTACAACTATGGAAAGTATGGACACATCGCGTCTAATTGTCCTTACTATCAAACACCAAGGAAGAGAATTGAACTTTATGACACTAAAACGAGCTCTTGAAAAAGGAGCTCTACGACTCTACCAAAAGGAGTCAGTGGCCCTAAAGTTCAACCCATTAGCGAGTCGTCTGTTTACCACAAACAGGCCTTACACAAAACTAGCTTATGGAATGAAAAATCTAGTTCACTGTCTGATAAAGAGAACAAGATGAATGATCTTCCCTCACCCTCAAATGGACAGTGGGTGGAATTTATGATGTGTGATTCTTCTAGGTCACCCAAGCCAGTTAAGGCTTGGGTCCCTAACCTCAACTAATGATTTACATTGAATGTGCAGGGTGTTCGCTATAGTGCTGCCACAAATACTTGTATTGTAGGTAGCGGAGCATCTAGGCACATGACTGGGAACCTGACACTCCTGTCAAACGTCAAACAAATTAAAGGAGGTCACGTTTCATTTGCTGGATAGATGGAGGTTACATCACCGCTCAAGGGGAAGTGGGGAACCAGAAAGTGAAGTTTCATAAGATAAACAATGTTCAACAACTTCAAAACAACCTTCTTTTTGTCTCACAAATATGTGACAAAGGCTTCAAGGTAGTATTCGACAACAAGAAGTGCTATGTTCTGAAAAAGGACTATGCGATCCTGGAGGACCAAGTCTTAATGTCAGCTTCAATATATAACAATCTTTATGTCTTGGATATATCAAAGGCCTCCATAACGGATCATCAAGTTCAATGCTTCTTGTCAAAGGCTATAGAGAAAGATTTGATCTCTTGGCATAGGAGAATGGGACACATCAATCCCCGGAAGATGAATCACTTGATCCAGAATGATCTTGAGCGAGGAGTAAACGTCAAAAACTTCCAATTACCGGATTTTTGTCTCCTGCAAGAAAGGAAAACTGACTAAAAGTCTCATAAGGAAACGAAATTTCATTCTATTGATCTGCCTCTTAAGCTTCTTCACATGGATCTGTTTGGCCCAATCAGTACATGGAGCATCGCTGGCGACTTGTACTGTTATGTAGTTACGGATGACTACTCAAGATTCTCTTGGGTAATGTTTCTGAAATCCAAATTAGAAACATTTGAGTCATTCAATGAGCTACTACCTACACTAGAGTCACTTTACAAGCTGAAGGTAAGACAAGTACTCTCAGACAACGATACCGAGTTCAAGAACCAATGGATGGAGGAATTATACAAAGAAAAGGGAATTGTGCACTAGTTCACTTCTGCCTACACTCCTCAAATGAATGGAGTTGTTGAGAGAAAGAATCGCAGCTTGATAGAGACAGCATAGACAATGCTAGCAGACTCGAAACTGCCCATCCAATTTTGGAATGAGGCAGTTGCCAATGCATGTTACACCCTAAATCGAGCCCGGGTGGTAAAACATCATGGTAAGACGTGTTACGAGTTACTTCAATAACGTAAACCTAATCAATAGTACCTCCAACTGTTTGGAGCACCATGCACCCTCTTGAAGAAAACTTAGGAAGGCAAGTTCAACGAGGAGCCTAAATAAGGAATTTTTCTAGGATACAACATACTGAATAAGAGAGTTTACAACAACTCAACAGGTCAAGTAGAAGTGTGGTGCAACGTCGACGTTCAGAGATACACTACCCCCTGTTGGCAAAGGACCTGCATTCTTTTTCGATTATGATGGATTCTTTACGTCCTTCAACATCCCTCTCTCCACTCCTGAAAATGAGTTAGTAACCAAAATGATGTATTAAACACACCATCACAAGACTCAACAATATTTGGTCAACAAGGTGAGTTACCTAGTAACTCAGGGGGAGCACTTGAGGTAAGTGACTCCTCCTCTGACTATGAAGCCGTGGAGAATGATTTGGTCAATCAGGACGAATAAGTTCGTACTACTGCAAGTCCACAAGCATTTGATGTTGATGCCTCTGATTCTTCAGAATCTCAATCTCCTACTGCCTCAGATCTGGAACCAAGATTTCATAATCTCGATAATGAGGTATTCGTTCCCATAACTCCTGGATCACACTTGAATGTCTATCATCCTCTTGACAATGTCATTGGGGTTGTAAGATCAGGATTTCAGGCAAGAAATCAGCTATACTCAGCTGATTATGCCACGGTAATGGAAAAGGGATATCTTCACAATAGTGTGTATCGTTGTTTTGTTTCTAAGTTTAAGCCAAAATATGTCAATAAAACCCTAAACGATGAGCCATGGGTGAGTGCCATGCAAGAAGAACTTCTCCAATTCAAGAATTTAGGTGTATGGACACTGGTGGACAGACCTAAAGGTGCTAAGGTCATTGGCACAAAATGGGTCTTGAAATGCAAGAAAGATGACCAAGGGGTCATAATCAGAAACAAGGCTCGAATTGTAGTTCAAGGATTTTGATAAGTCGAGGGAATTGATTACAATGAAGTGTTTGCACTTGTGGCGAGAATGGAAGCAATCTGTATCTTCCTAGCCTATGCCTCTTACATGAAGATTAAAGTTTATCAACTAGATTTAAAGAGTGCATTTCTTCATGGTGAAATCCGGGAAACAGTGTATGTCAGTCAACCCGAAGGATTTGAGGATCCATATTATCAGGACAGAGTTTAAAAACTGGATAAGGCTCTCTATGGGCTCCACCAAGCCCCAAGAGCATGGTATGAGAAACTCTCAACTTATCTTGTGAAACACAGATTTCGCATAGGAGTAATTGACTGTACTCTATTCATCAAAGAAAAGGATGGTGACTTACTGCTTGTTCAAATCTATGTTGATGACATAATCTTCAGTTCCAAGAATGAAGAATTATGTAAAGAATTTGAAGTAGTAATGAAGGCAGAATTTGAGATGAGTGCCATGGGAGAAATGAAAGTTCTTTCTCGGGTTACAGGTGGATCAGACATCTAAGGGAATTTTCCTACATCAAACTAAGTATGTAGGCGATATTCTCAGTTGGTTCGATATGGAGAACGCTTCTGCAGCTGGGACTGCACTTGCTACAAACCATGACGTAGCACCCGACGAAAATGGTGATCTGGTGGATGCCACTATGTACCGAGGAATGATCGGATCCCTCATCTACCTCACTGCCTCAAGACCTGATATCATGTACGCAACGTGTCTGTGCTCCAGATATTAGGCTAAACCAAAAGTCAACCATCTCATCGGAGTTAAAAGGATATTTTGTTATCTGATGGATACTCCAACACTTGGGTTGTGGTATCCTCATGATGATGAATTTAAGCTTACCACGTACACTGACTTGGATTATGGGGGCTGCAATATGAACTACAAGTAAACTTCAGCAGGTTGTCAATTCTTTGGGAGAATATTAGTCATGTGGCAGTGTAAGAAGCAGACAACAATTGCTCTTTCAACTTGTGAAGCTAAATATGTTGCTGCGGCAAGCTGCTGTTCTCAAATAATCTTGATTCAACAGCAAATGTGGGACTACGGTTAGAAATTTTGATAATTCCGCTGCTATAGCCGTAACTAAAAATCATGTCCAACATCCTAAGACTAAACACATCGGCATAAAATATCACTTTATATGTGATTGTTTTGAAAAGAATTTAATCAATGTTGTTAAAATTAATATAGATTTTCAACGCGCTGATCTCTACACAAAAGCTTTTGATAAACCATGTTTTCTATATCTGTTAGAGGTCAACGGAGTTAAAAAGAAAAGTGAAGTGATTCCAGACGATGAAAGTGCATAGTCCGACGAGTCGAGTTAATTTTAGTTTTTTATTTTCTTTTATTTTATTTTAATTCATTTCTTCGCCTATTAAAATTCTAAACGAAAAACCATTTTCGGTTTTAGAATTTTAGGGGAGAATAGGTTAGACTAGTATTAAAAAAAACAAGCGAAATGGATAGTCTAGTTAATAGAAATGAGATTTTATTTGTGTAACTGATTCAATGACTATGGAATATGATAGTACACATGAACAAATAGTTTAGGACTTTAAAAGAATGATTTTGTTCAAAATGCAAAATTCAAAGTATAAGTCTGAGATGTTTAAGTAACATAAAAGGAAAAATAATAGTTAAGCTAGCTGCTACTAAGGTAACATGGAGAAAGTAGACCTAGAGGCTACTAGACCATCTGATGATATGTTAGTAGATTCAACAAAATAGATTTATAGACCATCTGAGGATAAGCATAACCTAAATATTTTAGAATTCATTGTTGTTTGCACCTCTCTGTTGTGCGGTGGCACTAACCTGAGGCTTAGCATTTGTTTGAAAGCTCTAGAATAGTTTCTTCTTGAATACTACCCGTAGACCGTGGCTGCAACTCTTGAAAGTCAAAAATCTCTCGAGGAACGTTGAAAACCATATAAGCGTGGGATCCGCAAATGCTTCTATGTATGGATTTAAGAGGACTAGTATACTCACAAGATTCATGGCTGCAACTCTTGAAAGTCAATCTGGGAATTACTGACTTAAAATGTCACAACTGAGGTGACAGATTTTTAAAAGGATCACGTCTGAAGTGATCAACTATTTTCTAAGTTAAAATGGTCATGTATGAGATGATCAAATGCTTGAAATGTTTTATCAATAGTTAAAAGGGTTAAGTATCAAATGGTCATATAGTAAAAATCATAAGTATGAGTCATTCGCACGACTAGACCATGAATATGGACCAGTCGTACGATTGAACCATACGTATGAGCCCAATCGCACGATTAACCCATACGTATGGGCTAGACGTGAGATTGGACCATAAGCATGAGTAAACTCACAGAATTGGATCACAAGAATGAACCAATCGCATGAATGGAGGTGACCGAATAAGACAATCGCATGACAGACACCTAGTCGCACGACTGAAAATGACCGACTGTGCAAGTCGCACGACTAGCCCTCAGTCGCACGAATCAATAGTGCGAATAGGTTTAGTCGCACGACTGAATGAAACCCTAGTATAAATAAAGGGGGAGTCGGTCGCAGACATTCTATCACCCCTTAATCGCTCACTTTATCGCACGACACACTGTTACTCTGCTCGATTTTTTGTGATTGCTCTAAACTATTGACCTTCGTGATCTAACGATTTCAAGTGGTTATCCAGGTAATGCGTGACAATATTTAGTCCAAAGTTAAATCAATTCGTACCCTAATGATCGAATTTCAGCCCTAATCAGAACCTTGACTTAGTTTGACCATGAAACCTGTAAAACTAAGTATATTGTTCAAATAAAAGTTAGTAGGTGTTAAGTCGGTCATTTGCGAGACTAATGAGCCAAACAACAACGTCTAACATCAAGTTTTGTTCAAAATTTGAATTAACTGGGAAAACGGTCTGTCATGCGAATGGATACCCTGATGAACTTCAGTCGCACGACTGAGCTGGGCAATTGGCTAAATCGCACGACTGCTCGATGCGTATGAGTTTAGTCACATGACTGGTGTAAACGTGTGGGATAGCATACGACTGGGCCCAGTCGTATGCTCAGTCGTACGTATGAGCTCAATCGCCCGACTGGATCTCAGTCGCACAGTTCATTCGCACAAAAAAACAAAAGATTTCAATTTCAAATGAGTCAGATTGTTACTCATGGTCACACACTTACGTTTATTTACATTGTGTAATAGATGGTTAGTCATTGGACTATAAGCACGAACCATAACATCTGTGCTCATCTGGATCTGACCTCCCGGAATGCAGCTGACTTCTCTGGCATTATTACATTCTTATGGAGATCAAGGATCTTCCATGCTATATCGACTCCATGCACTCCGTATCGTTCAGTTCAGCAGGCTTTCTAGGAAGGCGCGGTTATCGACAGGACCTCAGAGCCCCACTGTATTAGGAGCTCTATTTTTGGTCAGGCTATAGAGATCACTGAGG
>BJCM01207114.1:0-10510 GCA_018326385.1 Flaveria bidentis
AAAGATAAAGTTGAAGATTGAAGATAGAGAGAAGAAAAGCATGAAGATTTTGAAGACCGAAGACCATGTAAATCTTAGGGGGAGTATTGTTAGAACTCTAGAAAGATTGACATGTTGTCTTTATGTGTCTTTTTACTTTTTGTAATAGTATAGGGACTAGTTTGTAATTGTTAGTTCCTTTGTTTCATTATAAATAGCTTAGACCGTTAGTTAGTAATAGAGAGTGAACAACTACTGCTTATTACTTTATAATTGTCTTTGCTTGATATTAATGAAACTGTGAATTTGTTTATATCTTGCTTGAATACAATTACTTTGTTTGTGTTTTCTTTGAATTGTGTTCATATATCATCACAGATTAGCTCAATTGATCCTATCAAACTGGGGGCACAAGTTGCACTTGTTGAGCACACCTGCATTGATGTCCCCAGTGTACTTCATATGTAGAAAGCAAACTTGAACAGTCAAAGGATGTAGCTTGGTTGGGTGGGCACCATCCTCACCCAGATCCAGGACTCACCTTAGATTGTTTGTAGTAAACCTAATCTCATGTCCAAAGATCAAGCTCCAAATACTGTGGGGCTCAGAGGACCTGTCAACCGAAATACCTTCCCAAAAGGCATGTTGTACAGATCGGTAGGGTGTGCAGGGAACAGAGATAGCCTTGTAGATCCTCGACCTACGTAGAATGGCTATAATCCCAGCGAACTCAGCGGCATTCTTGGAGGTAGCATCAAGATGAGCACATATATTGTGCTTGGTACTCATCATCCATCTATCATCCATGTTACTGTAACACAAGAAACATATACATTAGATTTGTGTATAGGAGATAACAGTTGAAACTTAAACTGTTTTTGATCAAACTGGTTCAATCGTGCGATTGAACCATACAACTGAGTTCAGTCGTGCAATTGAGCCTGCGGCTGAGTTCAGTCGTGCGATTGAGTCTGCGACTGAACTTAGTCGTATGTTAAGCCATGTGGTTGAGTCAGTCATGCGACTGAGTCACCGAATGATTCATTCGTGCGATTGAATTGTGCGTCTGGCTCAATCGTGCGACTGAGGAGTGTCCATTCGCATATTGCTTTGTTCGACACTCCAATCTTTGAATCTTTGTCAAAACTTTAAATTAGACTTTGTGTTTAGACTCATTAGATTAACAAGGACTCTAAATAGCACCTATTGTCTTTTAAATCAACAATTATGTCCATTTAAGTGGTCTATTCGAAGAGTTATTCTCATTTCTTGATTTTAACCGATTAGATCATTTAGGGTTTGTTAAGATCATTCATTTGGCTTGATTTCAGTCTCACAATACCTTTAGATGAATGAGAAATTAGTTAGAATCAGAATCAATGAGTAATCGCAGTAAAAGAAATTTGGGCAGAGTGTTTGGGTATGAGAGGTTTTTGAGAGCTTTGAAGGGTGGTAAGGAATATGACCGACTAACGCCTCTATTTATATTGTTTTAAAGTTCAGTCGTGCGACTGGACCCATACGCTTCAGTCGTGCGACTGGCTTAGACTTCTTCATTCATTTGTATGATTGGTTCATCCTTGAGGTCCAATCGCATGGTTGTCTCATACTCATGGTCCAATCGTGAGACTAGCTCATACTTATGGACCAACCGTGCGACTAGCTCATACTTATAGTCCAATCGTGCGACTCGTTCATACTTATGGTCCAATCGTGCGATTGGCTCATACTTATGGTCCAATCGTGTGATTGGCTCATACTTATGATTTTGACTTCATACACTTTCAAACACTTAAACTTTTACCTTTTAATATATAATATTATGAACAATGATCATCTCAGACATGACCTAATTAATTTAAAACTGTTTGATCACCTTAGACGTGATCCTTTTAATTTAGAACTGATTGGTTACCTTAGACGTGACCATTTTTAGTGAGTGATTCATAGATTTCATCTAGTTGTATAGTCTGACTTTTACGTAACAAAAGACTACAAATACAAAAAACCAACTTGAAATTAAAACAAAACAAGACATATTTTTGTGTTTTTGATTTGAGATGGATTGAAATCTCCTAGAAAACGTTTAACAGATTATTCTTCCTGGACAGCACAACTTTAAGTTAACTTGATCATTTCTGGAAAGATTCATTATGGAATCATACAGGTATATCAGAATCATTTGGGACATTTTAGTAAACACTTTGATGCTAGATTCTTGTTTTGTCCCAGAGTCAATAGCACTTTCAGGAAATAATACTAAAGCTATAAGATGCGCATAATAATTTTGATTGTCAAGAGTTGCAGCCACGATGATTGTCAGTATATTTGCCCTCTTTAATCCATAATAATTTTGACTCACATTGGTGATGAATTAGATTTATTTATTTCAACAAGCATTTGTGGATCTCACACTTATATGGAAATCAACATTCCTCAGGAGATTTTTGAGCTTTCAGAGATACCAAGCCTCAGGTCAGTGCCATCGCACAGCAGAGAGGCGCAAACAACAATGAATTCTAGAATATTTAGGTTATGCTTATCCTCAGGTCAGTGCCACCGCACAGCAGAGAGGCACACAACATATCTTCTTGTTAGAGCATTTATTTTTCTTTTGCACATAACGCACCAACAATATTAGTCATTAGCTTGATTGCATTTGCCAACTTTTCATGTGCTTTACTCATTTTTATGGTCATCCGCACACATTTGTGTTAACGAGGGATAAGATGGGAACCCACAGTGAGTTGAACAACTTAGTTTGAATTTAAATCACCAATGAGGTCTACTCATCGATTGTGTTGAATCTATCGACACATCATATAATGGACTAGCAACCTCTAGGTCTACGTTCTCTATGTTACCTCAGTAGCAGACTAGTTTTACTATCATTTTTCCTTTTATTTTGCTTACGACTTCTCAGACTTGTACTTTGAATTTTGCATCTTAATCATTTAAATCCTTTTTAAGTCCCAAACAATTTGATCCCTGTGTACTATCATTTTCCACAAAATTTGAATCAACCTCACAATTTTGATTTCATTTCTTTCAGCTAATCTTCCCTCCTCCCTCGTTTTTTTAAAGTAAATATTAAGCTAAACTATTCTCCCCCTAAAATTCTAAAACCGAAAATCTTTTTGTGTTTTTGGATTTTATTAGACAGGAAAATAAAATACAATAAAATAAAATAAACACGAAACTAAGAATAAACTTGTCAGACTTAAGAACTTTATTCTTCTAGAATCACATCACTTTTCTTTTTCACTCCATTAACCTCTAAAAGATATAAAAACCTATGTTTGTCAAATGCTTTTGTGTAGAGGTCGGCGCGTTGAAAAATCCTTATTAATTTTAACAACATCGATTAATTGCTTTTCAAAACAGTCACGTATAAAGTGATATTTAATACCGATGTGTTTTGTTTTCTGGTGTTGGACCGGATTTTTAGTGACAACAATAGCAGCAAAATTATCAACAAAAATAGGAGTGCTAGAAAATTGCAAACCGTAGTCACGCATTTGCTGTTGAATCCAAATGATTTATGAACAGTAACTTGCAGCAGCAACATATTCAGCTTCACATGTAGATAGAGCAACATATGTCTGCTTCTTACACTGCCAGGTGACTAACCGTCTACCAAAGAACTGACATCCCACTGATGTTGACTTGTAATTCATCTTGCAACCACCATAGTCCGAGTCACTATACGTTGTAAGCTCAAAGTCATCATCATGAGGATACCACAACCCGAGTGTTGGAGTACCCTTCAGATAACAAAAATTCCATTTAACACCGATGAGATGATTTACTTTTGGTTTTGCCTGATATCTAGAATAAAGACACCTGGCGTATATAATATTAGGATGAGAGACTATGAGATACATAAGAGATCCGATCATTCTGCTGTACATGGTAGCATCAATCAGATCATCATTTTCGTCGGGGGCCAAGTCATGGTTTGTGGCAAGTGGAGTTCCAATAACTGAAGCATTCTCTTGATACATAAGAGATACGAATTGCTTCCATCCGAGCCACAGGTGCAAACACATCATTCTAGTCAATGCCTTACTTGTCTAAACCCTTGAACCACAAGCCGAGCCTTGTTTTTGATTATTACCCTGTGATCATCTTCAGCACCCATTTAGTGCCAATCACCTTAGCACCTTTAGGTCTGTCCACAAGGGTCCATACTCCGAACTTCTTGAACTGTAGGAGTTCTTCTTGCATAGCACTAACCCATGTCTCATCATTTAAGGCTTCACTTACATATTTTGGCTCGAATTAAGACACAAAACATCGATAAGCACCATCATGAAGATAACCTTTTTCCATGACTGAGGCATAACCAGCTGAGTATAGCTAATTTCGTGTCTACACTCCCGATAGTACATCCCCAATGATGTTGTCCAGGGGATGATACACATTAATTCGAGATCCGAGAGTGGTGGGAATAACTACTTCCTGATCCAAATTTTGAATCCTAGATTCAGTATCTGTAGTTGTTGGGGTATGAGGTTCAGAAGTGTGAGAGGCATCAAGATTTGATGCTTGTGAACTTTCATTTATGGGAACCGGGTCCTCCTGGTCCATATTTGCAGTCTCAACTGCTTCATCATCAGAGGATGAGTCACTTACTTCAAGCTCTTCCCCTGAAGGACTAGAAGAATCGTCTAGTGGAACTGATGTTGTCGAGTCTTGTGGAGGAGTGTTCAGAACATCGTACATCATTTTAGTCGATAAATCATTATCAGGAAGGGAGGGAGGTAAGTTGAAGGAGTTAAAAAATCCATCATAGTCGAAGAAGAATGAAGGTCCTTTTCCACCAGGGGGGTGGTGTATCTTTGAACATCAACATTGCACCACACTTCTACCTGACCTATTGAGTTGTTATAAACTCTCTTATCTGGTATACTGTATCCGAGAAAGATACCTTCTTCAACCTTCTCACTAAACTTCCCATTCTGAGTTTTCTTCAGCAACATCCACAGTGCACCAAATGGTTCGAGATACTCCAAGTTTGATTTACGTCACTAGAGTAGTTCATAACATGTTTTCCCATGACGTTTGACCACCAAGACTCGATTGAGAGTGTAGCATGCATTCGCCACTGCCTCATTCCAAAATTGAATAGGCAGTTTAGAGTCGACTAACATCGTTCTTGCTGTATCTATCAAGCTATGATTCTTTCTTTCAGCAACTCATTCATCTGTGGAGTCTAGGCAGACGTAAATTGATGTACAATTCCTTTCTCTCTACAGAATGCCTCCATCCACTGATTATTGAACTCTGTTCCGTTGTTTGATCGAATCTGCCTTACTTTCAGCTTGTAGAGTGATTTCAAAGTAGTTACTAGATGTTTGAATGATTCAAAAGTCTCTAATTTGGATTTTAGAAACATCACCCAAGAATATCTTGAGTAATCATCAGTTACCAGATAGTAGTACAGATCTCTAGCAATACTCTTTGTGCTGACTGGGCCAAACAGATCCATGTGTAGAAGCTTGAGAGAAAGGTCAATTGAATTAACTTTCTTTGCCTTGTGAGACTTCTTGGTCTGTTTCCCTTTCTTACATGCTACGCAAAAATCAGGAAGCTAGAAATTCTTGACAGTTACTCCATTCACTAAATCATTCTGTGTTAGATGATTCATCTTCCTTGGATTAATGTGTCCTATTATCCTATTCCAGGAGACTGAGTCCCTCTCTGTTGCCTTTGACAAGAAGCATTGCACAGTGGTTTCTGTTGTGGAGGATTTTGATAGATCCAAGACATACAGATCATTATATCTTGAAGCTGACAATAAGACTTTATCCTCCTGGATAACATAATCCTTCTTCAACATGTAGCACTTCTTGTTTTCAAATACAACTTTGAATCCTTTATCACAGATTTGGGAGACAGAAAGCAAGTTGTTATGTAATTGTTGAACATAATTGACCTTGTCAAACTTCACTTTCTTGTTTCCCACTTCACCTTAAGTGGTGATGTAACCTCCTTTATTTCCAGCAAATGATACCTGTCCCCCTTTAATTTGCTTGACTTTAAAAAAGGAGGGACGTGTTCCCGATCATGTGCCTAGACGCCCCACTATCAACAATCCAGGTATTTGTGATAGCGATGTAGCGGACACCTTGCACATTCAAAGGAATTGATCAGTTTAGGTTTGGGACCCAAGCCTTAACTGGCTTGGGTGACCCAGAGGAATCACACATCATGAACTCAACCCACTATCCATCAGAGGATGAGGGCACATCGTTCTTCTTCTTGTTGTTCTCATTATCAAACAAATTATTTGATTTTTCTTTCCATAAGCCAGTTTTATGTATGGCCTGTTTGTGATAAACAGAAGACTGGCTTATAGTTTGAACTTTAGGTTCACTAACACTCTTAGGTGGAGTATTAGATCTTATTTTAGAAAACTTGGTTTTGCATCATAAAGTTCAATTTCTTTTTAGGAGTCTAATAATAAGGACAATTAGGAGAAATATGTCTTCATTTTCCACAACTATAGCATGGTCTCCCTTCTACAGGTTGAGTAAAATGTTTATATGGGGTTGAGTTTGGTACAGGTGTGATATGTACCTGGTTGGGTTTTGTCACTTATGTTTCTGCTTCTTTAACAAAATTAATTGTTTTAACATTTTTAACATCTTTAACCTTTAGTTTATTTTGACTTTGACGAGTAACACGTGTTTGGTTAACTGGATTAGTCATTTTGGGTTCAGATGTAGACGTGTGTGAACCTGACCTTACATTAACCTTTTAACATTTATCATCCAAATTCTCAATAGGCATCTTTCTTTTTTATTTCAAAGTAGACTCCTTCTGTTTAGTGCTATCCTTCATAGGTTTTCCCGTATAATCGGGATCACTAACCAGAGGAGTGGACACCATATGATCCTTAACTGGTTTTTTATTTATTGGTCTACTTTTAGTATTCAGAAGGATTACATGTGGTGGCAGAACTATTTTGTAACCCAAACCTTCCCTATTGTTTCGTTCTTTCAGTATGTTTTGAACTATATGTGAAGAACTAGCCAAACTATGCAGTTTTTGTTTTAAGGAATCAACTTTGACTTCTAAAACTGCTTTTTCCTTTTTTGTTTCTTCCAAAGAATTTAAATAAAATTTTATCTCACTTGCTTTATTTAAAGCAACAACCTCGGTTTCCCTTAGTTGTTTTCCCAAAAGTTCTATTTTTTATTTGTAACTGCACTCATTTTGTTTTAAAATACCATTAGCCTCGATGCAGAGTTGTAAGTCAATTACTAAATTATCATTGTGTTCTAATAACCTTGAAAATTTTAGATCAATGCTATCCTTAAATTTTTCATATTCAGAAAAAGCATGTTTATCAAATAATTAGTCACTAGAACTTACCTGTGAGGAATCAGATGAGTCAGCCATCAAAGCCGTTTCAGACACTTCGTTGACTGGAGATTCTGAGTTTGTTGCTCTGAGCTCTTCCTCAACCAAGTGATTTACAACGTTCATAGTTTCTTCGGTATCTGACATCGCTTGCACATCTATGATTTCACCTTCACTCGTAGATCCATCATCCATTGCCTCAACACAAGCAATATTTGATTCACCTGGAAAACAAATCGGAAGGACCAGTCTTACCCTTCATCACCTTGAGCTGTCAAAACTTTTGTCTCTTTGCTTGAAGGTGTAGTTCCAATCATGTCTTTATCTTGACGGTTGAATGTTGGGAATGGGTTTCCATTTCCAGTTTTCTTGGGCTTTATACATTCACATTTAAAATGCCCCTTTTCACCACAATTGAAGCAAGTGACTTTGGTTTTGTCAAAACCAAAGGTTGTATCTTTAGTGGCTACTAGATTTTGTCCTATCTTTTTAACAAACTTCTTTGCTCTTCTAACAGCACTTGCCAAGGCCCACATTATATCCATCCTTTCTAGCTCATTTTCGTCAACTTGCTCATAATCCTCATCTGCAAGATGACAATTTCCAATCTTGCCTGCAACTAAACCATTGTAAGATTGTACAACCACCGCTAGAAGATCCATATGTTCTTTGGCAACTTCTACTGTAACATTACCGAGATTCTCGGTCTTCAACTTTGTTGTGTTTGCTTCAGGAACTATATATTAGGCACTAGATTACCCTGACGTTTTGGTTTCTGAGGTACTGGTTTGGGAAGGAGCAGATGAACTAGACGCAAAAGCTGTTTGTAACGGTGCTCCTAAAACAGCTAGAGTTGGAACTGAGTTGTAAAGTGAAGGATTCCGAACATAAGATCCTTTCTTCGACTTGTATTTCATTTTCAATTCTTCCTCCCTTAAATTTAAGATGAAATCATTTATGTCTAACATCACAAGAATGTCGTTTTGTCTTAGATTAGACACAAATGAATCCCATTTATCCGGCAAACCATCTACAAAGCTTGAAACTTTATCTTCCATAGACGTTGTTACACCATGAGTGTGCAACTCACTCATCAGATGGTAGAACCTGTCAATAATGTCATCCAAGCTTTCATTCCCTTTCGAGGAGAAATTATCAAATTCCTTTTTGAGAGCTTTAGCCTTCAATGCTTTGACTGTTGCGTTTCCATCATATCTCTTCTCCAATGCTTCCCATAACTTTTTAGCTTGTTTGTTCTCAGAGAACTAATGAAAGATGTCTTTCAGTATCGACTAAGTCAACAACATATAAAATTTCTTTTCAGCATTGAATAGAATCTTTTGTGCTTCACTTATTCCTCCCAAGGTTAGCTTGACTCCATTAGCACTGACTGATACTGTGTAACTAGTCTCAATGGATGTCCAAAGATTGGGATCAACTCTATTTAAATATATTTCAAACCGTTGTTTCCACTGTGGATAATCATCTAACGTTATCAGCTTTGGCGGTTTATTATGATTACCAATCTCATTCTCGAGAAGCAGAAGGTTCTGGATGCGAGAGTCCTTTCCAGCAATAAAGGCAACAAATTGATCTTCCATTGCTTTAAACTTTGAACTTTTAGAACAGGACTGTTTCACTCATGCAAATGGACTATGAGTATGGGTCACTCGTGCGAATGAAGGGTGCGAATGAAATCAATCGTGCGATTGGATTCAGTAGTGCGTATGAACAAGACGATTAGAATCAAACAACTGGAGTTGTTCAGTCGTGTGAATGAGGGATGCAACTGAGTTCAGTCGTGCGAATGGAGTATACGATTGAGTTCAATCGTGCGACTGGACCAATCATGCGACTGAAAGTTGTTGTTTTTGCAAAATCAAATATTTTGACACTTTGACACAAAAACACGATTTTCCCAGAAACCCTAATATGTCGTATGATGCAAAACAGGACTTTAATGCATGCGAATGTCAAAAACACCTTTAGAACCAACGTGGTGACTCTTTTGAATTAAAACGTAAGTTTTAACACCAAAACTAATCGAATCCACGTAAAATCAAGAGCCAAGGCTCTGATACCACTTGTCAGGTACATGTACATACGGAATACTAACAGATTCTGCGTGAAACCAGATCAAATAGTGTGGAATCCTATTTGATTGGTGATCCAATCAGTGAGAACGATAACCCGATCGATATAAGAATGAACTAAACATTAAGAATGAGTAGGAATCGATCAAGAACAAACTTTGAAGTTGGATTGGTTGTCTTGGACGTTCTGGACGGCTAGGGTTTTCAGGTATTTCGATAAGTTATGAAGTATTTTCAATCGTTATGTTTTTCCATGAATTAAGTGGTATTTATAGGTTTTTAGTTTCCATTCGTACGACTGAACCATTAGCATGGTTCAGCCGTGCAACTGAATGATGCGACTGAGTCATACGCATGACTGAAGGTTCAGTCGTGCGACTGGGTCAATCTTATGTCTCAATCATTCGACTGATCCAGTCTCCTTTACAGTCGTGCGACTAGCCCATAAGCATGATGTATTCATGCATATGGTCCATAAGTATGGTCCATTAGCATGAATACTCACCCGACTAGGTTGAACACATTTCTTAATCATTATTGACTTAGAACTATGTACAACAACCTTAAACCTATATAATAAGTTCATACATATGAATTATACTTAACACAATAATAATATGAAATAAGTAAACATTAATAAACATCAACCACATATTATATTTCATTGAACCATTTCATTACGCATGTGTAAGACATGAAAGACTATTACTTTTAAGCACATAAACTAGAAACATCATGTATCTACAGAATACATATTTACAAGATCATAAAGATTTTTCCTTATGAGGTTCATGCATCACTATAGTCTAGTTCACCATTTCTAATAACTTAAATCCCTATAGTTATGGGCTTTGATACCAATTTGTCACACCCCAACATTAGCGGCGGAAATCTCGAGATGTGAGGGTTAAGATTGTTCACAAACACATAACGCTACCACTAAATGTAAATATGATTTATCATAAGATTAAATAAACATTACATCCAAGAGTCTCAACGAAATAAAGTAATAAAAGTTCAACTTTCCAAGTTTCAAGACATATTATTTATTTTCCTAGGTCCAAATCCTA
>BJCM01207115.1:0-16122 GCA_018326385.1 Flaveria bidentis
ATAATAATAATAATAATAATAATAATAATAATAATAATAATAATAATAATAATAATAATAATAATAATAATAATAATAATAATAATAATAATAATAATAATAATAATAATAATAATAATAATAATGATGATGATGATGATGATGATGATGATGATGATGATGATGATGATGATGAACAATTGTTACGTGCATGTGTCGTGTAAAAAAAAGAAAGAAAGAAAAGAAAAAAAATATATATATATACAAGCCATTTAATTGCAAATGCGAAGGAGAATCACTTGGATTCCCATTAAACCCGCATGATGGAACTGCTAATTCAAATGGTTGCTTACTTTGACTTATTCACCCAGTCTTTTGATTTCATATGGCTCAACAAACTCACGAAGGAATCGGGAGATCAATCCTTCCGAACCCATGTTCACATAAGTTAATTTATACCATACTAAGTCCTTAAGTGAACCTCACAAAGTCTCTATTTCACAGCCTCTGAAATCGTATTCTCTTTCCCTTTGTTGAGCGACTATCGGCACCGTCGTTACCCATCGTTGTCCCACACCATCATATTCATATAAGTTATTTCCTGCTAAGCTCCCTCGTGCATCCCGGTTAAGAACAACGAGGGCAATTTTGGTTCCGCTTCGCATCGCTGGTAACTAAATCTTATATATTTTCAATCAAAACCGGTTTGTAACTTCCGACTCGAGTTTCTGATTTGTTCCGTCAACTTACGCAGACACGAGTTACGCGTTGTGTGCCTCCATCCTTGGTTTAGTTGCCGACTGGTCTCTATTTCATTATTGAGGTAATTAAACCGGTACCTATTAATCGTTTTTGTTTGTTATAAGTATAATCGGTTCGAATATGGCTATTGTTATTATTGTTTCCGGCGACCAAAGAATTATTCGTTTTGTTAAGAAATTTGACTTTTCAAATACATAATAATCTATTTGTGTGAGGAAAATCGATGCTATACGTTCAGGTTATAGAATAAATCGAATTTGGAGGCTAGATGGTTGAACTCTTGTGAGTCAATGCATGAAAAATAAAGAGGAATATTAATTAAATATTTTTAGCAACCAAAGTTTTAAACAAATTAATTAGGTTAAACATCCCAACTTGGTACTCGTAATGGTTCATATCTCTTCCGACGAGTACATATTACAGTCGGTCCATCGACCCGGGTAGTAGATAATTTGACCTCCTAACAAACATTAGATTAAATAAGCATGTCATGTTACGAAAGCTATTAAAAACGTATGGACATATATGTATATCTTAATAAGTTTAAGTTATTTAAGAATGGTAATAGTTACACACAAGTCTCGTTCCAATGAATTCATCGTTTTAGTAATACCTACTGTTGGAATATCATGACAAAGATATCTATGGAAAAGAATACATAAAATACTTTTGTATCATCTCATAATGCACCATTGAATGCAAAATTTAGAAGGAAACTTACTCGTAGAAATTTTAATACAAAAATCTTTCGATGATAAGCATCTAATAATTAAATATGGAATTTATGAGTCTCGTCACCGAAAAACAATAAGCCAACATACCAGAAAAGCTATATAAATTTAGTAATATAACTCAAAACATAAATGAACCGTAGGTTTGTGTACTTGTTGAGGGCGACATGATTGTTTGCCTTGCTTGCGTAATTAAGGTACGGATTCCTGATTATTGTCTCATATTTGATTCCCGTTTATCTCTAGTTTTGATTCCTGTCATATGTAGTTAGTTTGCTTTTGATTCCATTATAAGTAGCTAGACTATATTATATTTTAGAAATTTGTTACCCAAGCTCTCCCCATCTTGAGGATGACCAAGACATGTTATTGTGGCATCAATAACGTGGCACCAACCGTGGCGGTGAGCTGAGATCACGACGTCTCTATTGGAGGACTCTGAATTTATATTGGCCATCCTGTTATTTTATTATTTCCTTAGAGGCGTATGGATCGACCCTAGGTTAGTCCTGTATTTCTTGATGGATGGTTGCACATCACTCCATTTCGGACTCCGGTGAATGGTCTGTATGTCTGCCCATACTCCATTTCACATTGGTTCACGGGCTCGCTACCTGTTTTCCATCTATTCAGTTATTATATGATATGATTATTAGCTCGGGTTATGTTCTATTTGATATTATGTTATCCTCTGTCATCATTATATCTATTTATTTTTGTTATCTGTTATTCCATTCACTGAGCGTTATGCTCAGGCGTGCTTTTGTTTTCATGCACGTCAGGTCAGCAGGGCCATCCGGGAGGGGAGTGAAGAGTGGAAGTCTGCATAAAGAAGAGTTTATTTAATTTGATGTAATAACTTTTCTGTTGGATTTTAGACTAGTGTTTTGTTTTTGGTTATTTAATTTTTTATCGTTATGAATAATGGAATGATGTTTTGGATTTTGATTACCGTGATAGTGACACGTCAGCCTTCTCGGGTTGGGGTGTTACATGTAACTTCTTATATTTTTTGTTAAATTGAAAGTTAGTGTTGTTAAATTCTTGTAAGGACCATTGTTGTCAATTATGAAATTTATGGTTTACTTAAGCTTATTTTCTTAGTTTTCTATTAAATTTTAATATAAAAGTTAATAATCTAAATATTAAATAGAATAATAATAATAATTGTAATAATAATAACAAAAAATACTAATGATAATAATAATAACACTAAAAATAATGTCAATAAAAAATAATAAATAGCAATAATATAATAATAACTAAAATAATGGTAATAATAATGACAATATTATTATTAATAATAATATTTATAACAATTTATAAAAATTATAAACTTAAAATTGTTTAAAACTTGAAATTTAATAAGTTCAGGGTTGTTTCTACCATTTTATAAACTTTAAATGAAAGTTTATGTATAAAATGATACGAATTAAACCGCGGGGGCAATTTGTGTAAATTCAAAACCCAAACCCCTTTACCTTTTTCTCTTTCCCTGTTTTTCCGACGCCTACTACGGCGGAGCTTCGATGATCTCAAATACCACCGAAACCCTACAAATTCGATCCCCAAACCGTTACGAATGTCATCGGTATTACGTTTCGAACCTTAAGAACCCTTTAATTTGAGTTTAAAGATAACAATGAGTCTCGATTGAGCTCGGTAACCATCGACCTCAATCCTCTAACCGTTCGAACATTAAACTCCAAATAATAACCCAATTTACTCAACCTAATCAATCATGTATCTATTCCTAAATTGTTAATCAACATAATTTCATCTTAAACACATTCAAACATCTCAAACAAATCACACTTTCATCACGACCTACAACATGGCCGAACACTACCTTCTGCACACTTTGATACGTAATTGATTGAGGGTTTTCAAAGATCAAAACTCTCTGAAACTACACACAGAGTTAATTTGGAATTCGTCCCCACTAACATAACAAATGAACTAAAGCTTAGTCTTTCTCATAGCTCTCGAGCAAAAATCAAGTAAGTTAAACACATATTTATGATCGTTTAAGCATGGGGAACAAAAGCCCAATTGTTAATTTGGTTAACAACATCGAATTGATATTCAATTTGATTCAAGAACAATCTAGGGTTCTTGGATTTGAGGGTTTCCGTATGTTTATGTTTTTAAGATTTTAAAATTGAGTCTTAACACAACCACGACCCTTAGTCTACTGGTAACACACATAATTCTACACTCGAGGTCCTGGTTCGAACCCGACAACCTCCACTATTTTTAATGCTTTTCAGCCTTCAACAAAATATGTAAAGTTTTTGAATAATTATTAAAAATGATTTTATAAAGTTTATTTATTTGTAAATCACTTTATCAAATTTTTGCAAATTTATTCTTTAAATAATTGTAATATTTTATAAAACAAGTATTATAGTTAGTTTATTATTATAAAGAAAAGATTTTAAATAATGATTTAAATCATTAAAAATCATTACTAGTTCAAATGTTATTGTTTAAAATTAGTTTAAAAATATAAAAATGTATTTACACTTATTATTTTTTGTTAATTGTATCAAACAATTCAAAATTTATTTCTTTATGATAAATTATTAAATTGATGTAATTTTTTTAAAATGAAGGCAAAAGTATTTTCATTATGAACTTTATATATCAAAGCCCAAATTCCCCCTTGAAACCCTAGCTCATGTTTAAATGTTAATCTTATCATTAAAACTTAAATCTTGTATATATATATATATATATATATATATATATATATATATATATATATATATATATACATTTAGGTACCTTCTGAAGGATTACGTTGGAACGTTGCTTATTATTCTTATTAACCATCATTTATATACTTATTGGTCAAGTGAGTTTCCTTCCCTCTTTTTATATTATTTCATACCATTTTAGGGTGAAACATGTTAAACTTATCAACTTATACTTGTAAACGTTTTATGCTTGTAACGCACTTGCAATTCATACTTATATTTTGCCATTGTTATTTTTGTTATTGTAAGCTTTATATGAGATGCATTATATGTTGACAGTCATTAACTATTGCTAGCCTGGCGACGTCATAGATCTATGGGCCTGGCAAGCCTATTTAGTGCTAAAGCCGATGTATTGTCAGCTCCTGATGACGTATGACTTGTTTATCATGGGAACCAAATACACTAAGCTAATCATTATAAACTTGTAATCTTACTCTTGGTCAAGGTTTGATTGTAGTTATATGTGTTCTATAATCCTGCATAACTCATAACCTTTGACATGAATTGCTATTTGTAACCTTTTGATATATTTATGTATATTAAAACTTGGAAACTCATAAACTTTCATAGTTGACCTTTTATTTTTAACATGTTTCAGAAAATTCACAAGCTTGAAGTTATCTTTTGAAGTTTCTCAAATCTAGGATTTGGACCTAGAATAATAAATAAATTATCTTGGATTATTTTGTCTGATGTTTGGTTTATTTCATGTTGAGACTATTGATTGTAATTTGCTTTTGAAAACTTATGATAATGATAATTATATTTAAAGATAGCATTATGTGGTTGTGAACAATCTTAACCCTCACATCTTGACAATTCCACCATTAAGGTTGGGGTGTGACAAATTGGTATTAGAGGCCATAACTATAGAGATTTAGGTTATTAGAAATGGTGACCTAAACTATAGTTTATGCATGAACCTTATAGAATAATCTTGATATTTTTGTAAATACAAATTGTTGCATGCTACATGATACTATCTGATTATGAATGCCTTTTTATGTGCAATTTGATGCCTTAGATAGCTTGCTTTTTGCTTACACTTTGTTGCTTGTCTCCCCTAAACTTATTCTTGATTCTTTGATTCTCCCCGATGAATGAAACTTCTTAAACTTATTCTCGACGACACGTGAGATCATACGCTTTATATCGTGGATTTAACTCTTTAGACTTTATGTCTAATCAATGAAAATCTCATCAAGGTTTTGATTCCATGAACCTAAGGAATTTTATATGACATATAGGCACCTGTATTCTAGATTTCCTGGCAAAAAGCCTTCAGGCTAAGACAAGCATTTTGCATAAATCCTATGGGACTAGTTATGCTTACCTAGGGATTTCTGGGATGAGTGATAAACTATGGTCAACATACACAAGTTTCTAAGGAAAATGGGTCAATTTACCATGACGTGTCAACAATTCTAAATGGTAATGCATTACGAAAGGGAATCATTCCATGTGCCTTACAACTCTTGATTTATCTTTGTTTAAATTACTATCCTTTTTATCCACATTCTCATGACTCTCGTTTTGTACCGAACATGTCTCGTCACCATGGAAAGCATGGAAGTTCCGATTGCAAGCTAGCCGCCAAGATTGCATGACAAATGGTTGTCGTCATCCCAACCATGGTTGCTGAACTAAATAGCACCATGATTACCAACTCTAGCAACAACGGGAATAGTCATGGAGAAAATAGCGCAAACCAAGGACGCAACAACCAAACCTGTACCTTTAATCATTTTATTTCTTGCAAGCCCACTAGTTATAGTGACAAGGAAGGAGACATTGGTGTTCTCAAGTGGTTCAAAATCATGGAGAACACATTTATCAACTATGAGTGTCCCGAGGAGCTCAAGGTCTGGTATGCCACAAGTATGCTCCAACAAAGGGCACTTACTTGGTGGAATAATGAGAAAAGGAACCATGGTACTAACGCATGTATTAGCACTAACGAGTTCAAGAACATTGCTATCACGAATTCTGCCCGATAAGTGAACTACAAAAGCTAAAGGAGGAATTCTAGAACCTTAAGCAAGATGGTGGTGATCACTTGGCCTACTCAACTAGGCATCACGAGTTGAGCATACTGTTTCCCCATATGGTCGACACCGTTCCTCGCAACATTGAGAAGTTCATCAAGGGGGTACCACCCCAAATTCAAGATGCTATGATGGGTAGTCGACTCACAACTTTAGAGGAAGCCATCACTATCACCGCTCAACTTACTAAGAATCATATACAAGCGGGCACCATGTCTGTTAAGGGTGCTATAAAGGTTGAGAAGATGGTCCCCGAAGCTGCGAAGGAGACGAAAACCGAACCGTATTACAACAACAACAATAAGAAGCGCAAGTTCACACCGGCTCACAATTATGCCGTAGCTGCAGCCAAAGCACCGCAAAGACAACTTGTACCTGTGGTTGCACCTGTGGGCCAAATGCCTATGACTAGGCCTTATGCTGGTCCTCAACCTATGTGCAACGTTTGTAGGTACGATCATTTGGGGAATGCTCCATGCCGCATCTGTACTTTGTGCGGTAAATATGGACACTTAGTGGCGACTTGTCACCGTGCTCCAAACAATGCCATGATGGTTGCAAATCATGTTTGCTTGTGGGAAACCTGGTCACTTCCACCCACAATGCCCTCGTCTTGCGAGAAACGTTCCACAAGCCCAAGGACATTCTTTCAATATCAATGCAAATCAAGCACAATCAAACTATGATGTGGTTAACAGTTTGTTAAACCCAACCTTATCTTTTATGATCTAGTTCTTTTGATGCTTTACCTGTATCATTAAATACCTTTAAAACTGAACAGGTATGTTTATTATAAATAATACTTATGCTTACGTTCTATTTGATTCTGGAGCCGATAAGAGTTTTGTCTCGTTAGAGTTTGAATCCATTCTTGCTAAGCCACATACGAAACTAGAAAGACCTCTCACTGTTGAAGTCGCCTATGGAGAACTGATCACCGTTGATATTGTTATCCGTAATTGTATTTTGAGTCTCGACGCGCATGAATTATTGATCGATCTTATTCCTATGAAACTTGGAAGCTTTGATGTTATCATTGGTATGGACTGGTTAGCAAAACACCATGCTGAGATCATTTGTTACGAAAAGTGCATTCGTATCCCGTTACCTTCTCGGGATACATTGAAAGTATTCGGTGAAAAATCCTCCAAAAAGCTTAAACTCATGTCGTGCACCCATGCCCGAAAATGCTTAAGCAAGAACTATATGGCTTTCTTGGCCTACGTGGTTAACACGGAAGTCAAAGGGAAAGATCTTAAGGATGTCCCGATTGTACGAGATTTCCTTGAAGTATTTCCCGATGACCTTAGTGGTTTACCTCCCATGCGTGAAGTTGAGTTTAAAATCGATTTGATTCCAGGAGCAAACCCCATTGCTAAGTCACCATATCGACTTGCACCATCAGAAATACAAGTGCTATCTAGTCAACTTTAAGAACTATCCGAGAAGGGTTTTATTCATCCTTTCTATTTGCCTTGGGGTGCACCCGTTCTGTTCGTGAAGAAGAAAGATGGGTCATTTTGTATGTGCATCAACTATCATGAACTTAACAAGCTTACAATCAAGAACCGTTACCCTCTTCCTCGTATCGATGATCTTTTCGACCAACTTCAAGGAGTTGCCATTTTCTCGAAGATTGATTTACGTTCTGGATACTATAGGATCGTAAGAAGGGTGCAATGCACTTTTACAACACAACAACACAAATGGAGAGTATTCAATAACACTTAACAGATCAAATGGGGAACTAGAAAAACCATTTATATGAGAGCTAAGAAACACAAGTAATAAAGAGACAGAACAAGAACAAAACAACACAAGGAATACTTATACTAGGACCAAAGATACTTATACTTATACCAGAGATAATTATTCAAGGATGATGTATATTTCTCTCTAGTTCCTTACAAGTGTTTACAAAGTAATGACAATAAGATACATGGACCAGAGATACTTATACTACATCATATAGCTGGCCATACTTTGAAGGCCAGTTGGATACATGATCTAGACAATAGCTAAATCAATGTAGAGTCAAAAGTAAAATTGCCTCTTGACTAGTTACTAAGACATGCCATAGCTCACATCCTAATATATTACAAAAAGGATAAAAGTACATAAAGTAGAAAGTACAGACTCAAGACCTCAATGTATAGTTACCAAAAGCATGGAACTTTCACCAACTCATGTAAAGTTGGTGTCTAATCAGAGTTGTAGTGGAAAGGTGGCCCAACTTTATGGTAAAGGTACATCAGATAATAGCATGTGTTCAAAAGTCTTCGGAAGAAATCTGTCTTCAAGAGTTGGCTTCGGAAAACTTTGTCAAGCTTCAGATGACTTCATGTTTGGCTTCAGAAGATATTGGTCTTGGCTTCGAAAGATTTCACACTTAGAATGTTTTCTAAGGAAGAGTGTGAAACTTCCGAACCATTCTACTTCAGTACACTTGTGAATGCATGCAGGAGAGACTTTGGATGTTTTGGGTTGCATCAGCCTTATATGAAATCTTACAAACTCCCCCTAGGCTGATGCTACCAAAACACTTGAAGACTTCAGATATTAACAATCGTCATCATGATAATGACCATCCCTTTCTTCATAAGATGATCAGGATCACTCAGACTCTCAAAGTGTCTTCTCATATCAAAGAGATCATGTAGAGGTAGATTGAACATGTCTTGCCATGTGTAGACATCTTCAACACCTTGATCTCCGATGACATGCCATCTTTCTAGATTTGTAGTGTATTTCTAGGACAAGATGAGTCTTTTTGATGCTAGAGGAGCTACTTGAATTGGAGTTGGTGTAGCTTCCTCTTGTTGCACATCCACAGGATGTTCTGACTCATCCTGAGGTTTGGAGATGGATGCCTCTTTCTTCTTCTTCTTTGGCTTTGGTTTAGAAGCCATCCTTTTTCTCCTTTTTGAACCTTTTAACTGAGAAGACTGGCCTGCAACATCTTGTTGATCTTCTTTATTTTTCTCAATTGGGCCTTCCTCTCTCATAGCTTCATATTGAGAGGGGACATAACCTTGCTATGGATCAGAAGTAGAAGCTTGCTGATGCTCAGCAGGAGGTTTAGGTTGTGTTGCCTTAAATGATTTAACCTTTAGGGAGTGTAAGTCAACTAGTTCTCCTCTTTGAATCTTCTGCTTGATCACCCTTATATGCTCATCAATATTGGATAGAGACATGGGGCCAAGTCTTCTTCCAGAGAATCCATACAACTTCAAGAAGCTCATCATCCACTGCCTATCAGCAGACTTCTTCATACTCTTTTGGATGATGGCTTTTAACTTTGCAGTTCTTCCCTTAACCTTTTCTTTGTGATTTTTTTCTTTGTTTACTTCAACTTCAAGCTGTTTGAGATACTTGAACCCAATGTATTCAAAAGATAGGGGAAGAAGTACATCTGCCTGATACAGGTTTGTGGCACTCAAATAGTTGATCATTTTGATCCTATCAATTTTTTGTCTAACTGAGGTTCTTGTGGAGCCAAACCCTCTTGTATAGGAATTTCTTGAACTAGGGAGAGGGTAGGCACATGCTTGCAGAGTCTTTTCTATCTTCTTTCTTCTTCGATTTGAAGAAGTAATTTTGCATCCTCTACCTCCTTTCTTTCCTTTCACACTTCCATGTTAGCCAGTTCATTTAATTCATCTAAAGGGAGGGAGATGATATTATCAATATCATAGTTCCTGGTCTGTAAGTAGCTTATCCTGACTACCCTCAACTCATCATCCTGAGTGTTTGGCCTGAGAGCAGCCCTGATAGCAGCTTCCATGAATCTTGCAGACCTAGTAGAGGAACTTTCTCCCCTTAGCTTGCTCTTCCTCTCTCTCCTCCTCCTCAATCTCCTCAGAAGTCATTTCCTTTTTCCTTTGTCACTCATAGACCTTTGTGACTCAGGGTGGAGAGAGCTTTGGCCTTCATTGCTTGGTGTAGCTTCCAAGCTCTTGCCAGAGAAAGGTTGTGATGCACCTTCACCAGCAGTTGTTTCACTGAGGGAATGATTTTTTAAAGTAGTTGTGGATGTGATAGGGCTCTCAGGCTCTACCACTGGCCTTCAGTCAAGTTTTCCCCTTCGAAGATAATCTTTGGGTCTGCATCAACATCCAATAGACCAATAGTATTACCTAATTTCCTTTGTCTCCTTCTAAGTCTGAACTCTTCAGTAAATCTGTCTTGTATCCTTTAAGCCAGCCTGTCAGCTTGTCTAGATTGGATTGGGTTAACAAGTGGCATGCTGATAAGGTCAAGACCTTCATAGTAGTTCAAGGTCTGAAAGTTAAAGACTTCTTGCTACCCTTGAACTCTTTAAAGAATAAGGGCTCTTCTGTTGGCATCATACATCCACCCTATGATGTAGTTGGAAGTTCCTTGAGGTGGAGATGATACTGCCCTTGGTATCCCTTCCTCAAAAAGACTCTGAATGAAGGAGTCTATAGAGTCCACATCAATATGAACTTGAGGAAGTTGCTGAGTATGGACAATTGCAAGTGAGGATGGTGAGTCCTCAATATCCATACTCTGTGAGGAACCCTAGGTTCTGTGTATATGATGATTTTCTCCCCTTTTTTGGTAGCATCACCCACTTGCTTAGGTGAGATAGAGGTTAGAAATCAACCACATTCACAGGTTCTTGTGTTTCTGGTTGAGCTCTTCTTAAAGGTCTCCCAGCTAGTTTATCCTTAAGATAAGATATCTCAAGTTTCTGATCATTGACCCTGTTTTGTAGGGTAGTCACTTGAGATTCAAGTAGACTAACCTTGGAGACTAGATAAGTGCATATTTTTGACAATTTTTGCACCTTTAGTCTCAGATTCCCCTCATCTTCATCAGAAGAATCATTGGGGAATGAGAGAATTGGATCAAAGTCTTCTCTCTCACCACCAACTTAGAGTTCTTGGCTGCTGGTTTTCCTTTGCTTAATGACTGCTTTAGTTGAAGTCTCATAGGTTGTGTTGCCATGGTTGAGGTCTGAATGATGTAATCACTTGCTGAAGTGAGAACCTCTTCCATATGGATATCCTGAACATGTTTAGAAGTATCCACCTTAGTGATAGGTAACTGATGTGGGCTAGACTTAGGTGATTCAGGAGCACTCATCTTTCTTTGAGTAGGGGAGGAATAGAGAGACTCATGATACTCACTGAAACCTATGTCTTTATCTGTATAGAAGTCAAGGTTGGGAATTGGTTGGTTTAAGTCCAAAGGTTGGGATGGTATCTATCCCCTGAAGGTTGTTCATCTGAGTATAGAGACTCAGAATGAAGGCTTAAGGCTGTTGGACTTGTGAGCTCATCAGTCTGAGCATGAGGAAGCTCAGGACTGATAGTTGAAGGGATGGAAGTGGTTTGCTCCTCAGGAGAAGTGGAAGCTCTATATTCCACTTCTTCCTATGTGGGTAGTGATATGGGGGCCTGCACAGACTGAATAGCATGTGTAGGGGTTCGTTTGGATCTTCTTTGGTAAGTAAGGGTGATTTGTGGCTGTTTTGGTGGTTGAGATGTAGAAGGTGTAGGTTCAACACTAGCTTGTGTTGTCACACCCCAACCTTGGTGGCGGAAATGTTGAGATGTGAGGGTTAAGATCGTTCACAGCCACATAACGCTATATTAATCATAAGTTTTAAAACTAACATTACAAGCATAAGTCTTAAATATAAAAATAGACATAACATAAGATGTAAATAAACCAAGTCATTTCATTAATTTAGCTAGGTCCAATCCTAGATGTGAAAGAACTTCAAGATGACAATCAACTTTGCACATTTCCTGAAACATGTTAAAAATAAAAGGTCAACATAATGTTAGTGAGATTTCCATAGTTTTCAATACATAAGTATATAAAAGATGGCAATTCATTTTATAGATTAGTGAACAAAGTAACTAGGGATGTAAGACAGATGCATAATCAAACCTTGACAGTTTACAAGTTTCCACGTTTACAAGTTTATACGATTAGCTAAATGTACATGGATTAACCAAGCAGGCTTGTCAGGTCCATAGATCTATGACGTCATCAGGCTAGTAATAGTTAATGATTGCACATATAATTGTCATTACATGGTAATTACAAATATCAACTAATCACAACATCTAAGTGAATTGCCAAGAGTTTACAAGAATCAAACGAATTTACAAGTACAATGATTATAAAATAACGTGTTTCACCCCAAAGTGTGAATACATGAAAAAGGGGTATAAAAATACTCACTTGGCAAATAAGTATAGGAATGATGATTGATAAGAAATATTAAATAATGTTCCAACGCAAATCCTTCACAATGTACCTAGATATATATATATTTACAAGATTTAAGTTTAATTATAAGTTTAACGAATTAACGAGGACTAGGGTTAAGTGGATTTTTGGGCTTGTTAAATAATTATATTCAAAAAATAGAAATCATTCATATTTTCTTGGAAATATATATCTTTATATTTTATACAAAAATGTGAAAAGAAACATTTATAATAATTTGAAAGGTTCATATATAAAGTTTGAATAAATTTTTATAACAAAAAGAATTAAGTACTATTTAGCAATATTAATTGAAAAGAAACATTCAGACCAATAATAATTTATTAATTATTATTTACAGTCCATTTTATTAGAAATTATGCAAAACAATCTTTGCTAAAATATTTTATTAACAAAATATATTTATTTAAACTTAGAAGAATTTACAGAAAATATTTGATGGCTTTTAAAAATATTTGAAGTTTGTAAAAATAATTTGTATATAATAAAATTTTTCTGAAATTTGTTTTAGGCTAAAAAGCCTATAAAAATATTGCAGGAGGGTGCCCGGGTTCGAACCCAGGACCTCATGGTAGGGGCAAAGTCCTAACCAGTGAACAAGGGTCGCGGCCTTGGTTTACTTTGGTTTTAAATTCATTTAAACCCAAATTAACTAGTTTTCCGCAAATCACATAAACCCTAATCCCAATTCAACCCAAATTGAGGTATATAATGTTGATGCTTACTGTAATAGACATGGGGCTTTTGTTCCCCATGTCAAATCAAGTGTGTATATAGAATCAATTACCTCATTGCAGTCGAGTTGGTGATGAGTCAAATGAAGAACAAGTTGCGAAACTAACGAAAGTGGTTCAGGTTGAAAATGAGAATAACAATCGAATTCGTTGTACAGGATTCTTTCAAGGGTCTCGGTGATTGAAAGCCCTCTATTAATTTTGATTAAAATCGGTTAGACGAAGGTGAACGGCTTGGGTGCAGGTCGACGATGTAGATGAGATTTGGATGTGGTATCCGAGTGTATTTCAGATGAAATTGTGTTGTGTTTCAGTTTAGTAATGATTAATCCATCATTTAGGTTTCAATTATTTTGACTATCATTGAGTTTCAATGTTCGAACGGTTCGAAATTAAAAGTTTCGGTTATTCGAATTGTTTGTGGCTCGTAACCGTTGTTTAATAACAATTAAAGTTCATAATTGTGTTCGATTCGTTTTCACAAACCGGTTAGGAGCGTTTGGGTTTCATTTTTTGTATGATTTAGTGACTTTTGGACCTCGCCGGCGCCGCGCTGGAGCTTCGCCGGCCGGCGGCCTGAAATACGAGTTTGAATAGGGGGGAGGGGTTTGGGTTTCAAATGTTTACACAAATGGTCCCCGTACTTTCTTTCCTTTATTATTTTATGCTAAAACCTTCATTTAAAGTTTTAAAAATGACAACTAACCCCCCTTAACTTAATTATTTAAGTTTTTAAATATTTTTAAGATTATAAATTAATATTATTATTAGTATATTAACTATTATCTTAGTTATTATTATTATTATTATTATTATTAATTTTATTAATATTCTTTTCATTATTTGTATCTTTTATTATTAAACATTAAGTTTAAGTTAATGAAGCTATAAATTTTCAAATTAAAAGTTAAATGCAAAACACATAAATCACTGGTGAGTTTCATAAATGACAGAATGGTCCTTACAAGAATAAACGACATTAACAAAAAATTCAAGATGTTACAGTCTCTCAAACTTAAAAGAATTTCGTCCCAAAATTAAGAATGAACTAAATGAACAAATGCGGGTATTTCTCCTTCATATGGTCTTCACGCTCCCAAGTGAAGTCAGCTCCACACATATTCTCCCAACGAACCTTGACAATTGGAGTAGTTATGGTTCTAGTCTTCTTTATAATGCGATCCACAATTTCAATAGGTTTCTCAACAAAGTGCAATGACTCGTCAATCTGAATGTCTTCTAGAGGAACATGCATACTCTCATCGGCCAAACACTTTCTCAAATTTGAGACATGGAACACAGGATGAACTCCACTAAGGTCGAAAGGTACTTCCAGTCTATAAGCCACTTTCCCCATCCTTTTCAGGATTTTGAAAGGTCCTACAAATCTTGGAGCCAGTTTCCCCTTCTTTCCAAAGCGAACGATACCTTTCCACGGTGAAACCTTAAGAAGAACCATGTCGCCAACTTGGAACTCCAACGGCTTAAGGTGCTTATCGGCATAACTCTTTTGTTGACTTCTTGCCATTTAAAGGTTCTTGCGGATTGTGGAGACTTTATCGGTCGTTTCTTGTATGAGTTCAGGACCAGTGATGAAGTTTTTGTGACATCCGGTAAATTTCCGTTACCAAACACCGTTAGTTCCGTTAAGTCTTGCATACACGTGTCGTAAACACACACTAGTTGTCGTTTAACGTTGGTGACCTAATAATAATTATTAATGTTACATTATTGATAATCTAATTGTTTATGAGATTATGATATTATGTTTATGTGTTTGCATGTTTTAAATGTTAATTAGAAAATTAATCGCGTAACGTGGAAACATGCCTATTTATTTGGATGTTTTGTGTTTTTATAAAGATAAAATATATAATGATTATCATTAGTTTATATATTTATATTATTAAGTTAAAAACACTTTACAAAGAGTTTAAAGTCTAGTTTTGATAAAATACAAATTACAAGGGCTTAAAGGGTAAATATGGAAATTAAATTAAACAAAACAACCCCAACCCTAATCCCCACCCCCATTCGGCCGTGACTTCTAATTCCTCTCCCTCTCCACTTCGAATTCGACCTAGAACAAGCAAGAAATCACGAAATTGAATTGATTTCAAGGGTTGCAACAAGTTGGAATCATCAAATATAAGCCATTACACGTTTAAAGGTTAGATTTTACAAGTTTTTGTGAGTTTTTTTATGGTGGCCGAACCCTAATTTGTTTATGAGTGCTCATGGGGTTGAATTTGATGTTGTTTGATGATGTTAGTATGTTTAACGTCGATTATGCATGGATGATACGTTTTTAGTAGATTGATTATGAACTTTAATTCTAGGCAAACCCTAATTCGAATTTGATGAGATTATGTATGATTGATGATTGTTTAATGAATTTATGATGATTAGTAGGTTGTATGAATGTTAGGATACATTGATCTTGCAAGAAATTGATGAATTGAAGTTGGTGTTCATAGGTTATTAATAATAGTAACTTTATTTTCATAACATGATGATCTAGTGATGGATTGATGTTTTTGATGTGTTCATGATGATGATTAGATGCTAGATTGTTGATATGAATGCTAGAAATCTTAGAATGAATGTTGCTGTTCATATCTTGCCAAAAGTGGAAACTTTTGTTCACGATGATTGTTAGATTATGATGATTAGGCATTGTTGATCATGGCTAGATGTTGTTATGAGCTTGAAATGGTATAATTGTGATGAATTCATGAATACATTGAGTGTTTGATAGATGTTGGAATATACTTTCCCAAAAGGGAAACTTTATTTGCACAAAGTTTGATGGATGATAGTTTGAACATGTTTGGGATGTTAG
>BJCM01207116.1:0-11120 GCA_018326385.1 Flaveria bidentis
ATCTAGACAACAACAAAATCAATGTAGAGTCAAAAGACAAATTTCCTTTTGACTAGTGACTATGACATGTCATAGCTCACATCCTAATATATTACAAAAAGGATAAAAGTACATAAAGTAGAAAGAAACAAACTCAAGACCTCAATGTATAGTTTACCAAAAGCATGGACCTTTTCACCAACTTGTGAAAGTTGGTGAGTCAAATAGAGTTGCAGCGGAAAGGTGAGTCAAAAGTCTTCAGAACTGTCTTCATAAACTGGCTTCGAAAGACTTTGTTCATGTTTGGTTTCAGAAGATATTGGTTTTGGCTTCGAAAGATTTCACATTTAGAATATTTTCTAATGCAGAATCTGAAACTTCCGAAGCATTCTACTTCAACACTTTGTACATACATGTAGGACGGACTGTTTGGATATTTTGAATTGCATCAGCCTTATATGAAAACTTACAAACTCCCCCTAGGCTGATGCTACCAAAACATTTGAAGACTTTAGAAATTGACAGTTCTTATTATGATAATGACCATGCCTTTCTTCATAAGATCGCTAGGATCATTCAAACTCTCAAAATGTCTTCTCATCTCAAAGAGATCATGTAGAGGTAGATTGAACATGTCTTGCCATGTGTAGACATCTTCAACACCTTGATCTCTTATGACATGCCATCTTTATGGATTTGTAGAGTAAGTCCAGGACAAGATGGGTCTTCTTGGTGTCGGAGGAGTTACTTGGATTAGAGTTGGTTGAGCTACCTCTTGTTGCACATCCTTAGGATGTTCTGACTCATCTTGAGGTTTGGAGATGGATGCCTCTTTCTTCTTCTTTTTCTTTGACTTTTGTTTAGAAGCCATCCTCTTTCTCCTCTTTGAACTTTTTAACTGAGAAGACTGGCCTGCAGCACCTTGTTGATCATCTTTGTCTTGCTCAATTGTGTTTTCCTCTCTAACAGGTTCAGATTGAGAGGGGACAGAACCTTGCTATGGATCAGAATATGAAGCTTGCTGAGATTCAGCAGGAGGTCCGGGTTGTGCTGTCATAAAATGTTCAACCTTAACCTCCACTTCTTGAGGGACCTGACTTGGTGAGGAGTGTAAGTCACCTAGTTCTCCTCTTTTGATCTTCTTCTTGATCACCGTAATGTGCTCATCCATGGTAGATAGAAATATAGGGCCAAGTCTCCTTCCGGAGAATCCATACATCTTATAGAAACTCATCATCCTCTGCCTATCAGTAGACTTCTTCATGCTCTTTTGGATGATGGCTCTTTTCTTTGTAGCTTCTTCTCTCGTCTTTCTCTTTGTTGTCTTTCTCTCTTTGAGTACTTTAAGTTCAAGCTATTTGAGATACTCAAACTCTATGTACTCAAAGGACAAGGGAAGAAGTGCATCTGCCTGATATAGGCATGTGGCACTCAGGTAGTTGATCATAATAATCCTAGCAGTTTCTTTGTCTACCTGAGGTTCTTGTGGAGCAACAGCCTCTTGTTCATGACTTTCTTGAACTTTTGAAAGAGTAGGAACATGTTTGTAGAGCCTTTTCAGTCTCTTTTCTTCCTTAATTTGGAGAAGCAACCTTGCATCCACTGCCTCCTTCCCTTCTCTTGACATTTCCATGTCAGCCATTATATTTAGTTCCTCTAAGGGGAGGGAGATGATATTATCAATATCATAGTTCCCGGTGTGTAAGTAGGCAATCCTGACTGCCCTCAACTCATCATTCTGAGTGTTTGGTCTGGGAGCAGCCCTAATTGCAACTTCTATGAAGCCAACAGACCTAGCAGAGGAACTTTCTCCCCTTAGCTTCTTTTTCCTCTCTCTCTCTTCCTCCTCAATCTCCTCATGAGTCATTTTGTCACTCACAGACCTTTGTGACTTAGGGTGGAGAGAGCTTTGGCCTTTATTTCTTGGTGTAGCATCAAAGCTCCGGCCAGAGAGAGGTTGAAATGCACCTCACCAGCAGGTGTCTCATCAAGGGAATGGACTTCTGAAGCACTTGTAGGTGTGACAAGACTCTCAGGTTCAATCATTGGGCCTTCAGTCAATGTTTTCCCTTTGAAACTAATCTTAGGGTCTGCCTCAACATCCAGTTGACCAATGACATTGCCTGATTACCTCTGTCTCCTTTTGAGGCTGAACTCTTCAGTAATCCTATCTTGAATCCTTTGAGCCAACTTGTCAGCTTGTCTAGATTGGCTTGGATTGACAAGTGGCATGTTGAAAAGGTCAAGACCTTCATAGTAGTTCAAGGTCTGAAAGTTGAAGTCTTCTTGTAGCCCATGAACTCTTTGAAGAATGAGGGCTCTTCTGTTGGAATCATACATCCGCCCTATGATGTAATTGGAAGTTCCTTTAGGTGGAGATGATACAACCCTTGGAACACCATCCTCAAAAAGACTATGAATGAAGGAGTCTATAGAGTCAACATCAATGTGAACTTGAGGTAGTTGCTGAATATGGATAGTTGCAAGTGAATATGGTGAGTTTTCAAAGTCCATGCTCTATGAAAAACTCCCAAGTTATGTAATTGTAATGACTTTCTCTCCCTTTTTGGTAGCATCACCCTCTTGCATAGGTGAGCTAGGGGTTAGGTCAACCATATTCACAGGTTCTTGTGTTCCTGGTTGAGCTCTTCTTAAAGGTCTCCCAGCTAATTTCTTCTTGAGATAAGAAATCTCAAGTTGCTGATCATTGACCCTGTTGTGTAAGGTAGTCACCTGAGATTCCAAGTGACTAACCTTAGCGACTAGATATGTGCATGTTTTTGACAGTTTTTGCACCTTTAGTCTCGTATTCCCCTCTTCTTCATTAGAAGATTCATTGGGGTATGGGATAATTAGACCAAAGTCCTTAGTCTCACCACCAGCATGATGTTCTTGGCTGTTGGTTTTCCTCTGCTAACTGACTACCCAGAGAAGCCAACAGTTGACTTCTTCAAATTTTTAAAGATGTCGGGCTTCATCTATCCCAATTTAAGAATGTTACTGGTTTCCCTCAACTGTGAGCCCAATTCATAGTTAAGAATGTGTTGAACATATCTAGGAAACATATAGTACTCTAAGGAGTCCAAGTTAACAAGAAAATTTGTATAAACAAACTGAGAGTACCTGAACTTGACCCCCTAAATCATTCCATGCACTATAAAGGAGAGATCTTCAGGAATTAGGTCCCAACCCCCATGCTTGTTGGACAAGTTATGGATGACCACATGTAATAAGTACATTCACTAGGATGAGACCTTCCCTTTCCTGAAGGTCTTTACAGAGAAATCACCCTCATAACCCATCTACTGAAAGGATTGGTTGACAGTTTGTTTGGAAAAGGACAACTCACCTTCCTCATCATCCAGCTAAAGATGGGTGTTTATGATGGCTGGAGTGATGAAGATTGTCCTCCCCTGCACTGTAGTAGACAGTTCCTTCTCACCATCTAGGATGACCTCTTGACAGGTCTTCCAAACATCAAGCAAATGATCCTTATAAAGAATAGGATCAATGGTAAGGGAAGTGAAGTAGTTTGATAGAGTCAAGAATTGACAAAACTCTAAGAAATATGGATCTTTCTTAGAGTTTAACAGAGCAATATGATTGTGTTTCGTGTGTAACTGCATGGAAACGTTAGGGTCATTTCTGTGGTTGAGGTTAGACATTTGAGAAAGCTTAGTGGTGAAGGAAAAGAAGAACAAAGGTGGTTCTAAAGAGAAGTTTGGGAATTTAGGTCTGGGAGAAGATGAAGATGATAAAGAAAGAGGGGGAACCGTTGGGTTTATATATGAAATGGATTTAAGACAAATTTAATGAAAGAGAATAAACTTTGAAATCCGAATGTTGGTCCCACCTCTGAAAAAGTAGTTTGTTTTATGCTCAAAAGGTAGTTTTCTTGGAAGTCGAAAATCTTTCGAAGGTAAATTGTCTTCAGAAGTTTTAATGAAAAAGCTTTCGAAGCCAAAATGAATTCGGAAGAATTTCCTAAGAGTTTTGAATATTTTGCTCGAAAAAGAATTAAGTCTTGGATAATTTATTCAATTAAGAATAAAGCTTCCGAGAAATAATTTCCTTCAGAAGAAAGTTGTCCTTGAAAAACATTCAAATATTTAAGGAAAATATTAAGCTTCGGAAGATATTTTAGAAATTTCTTCCAAAGGCAATTTTACTTAAGTAGTTGTTTGTTTTAAAGGCATAAGTTTCTTCCGAAGATAAAACTATATCTTCCGAAGAACAAAAAAGATCAAGATTTTCAAATCTAAGGAAAATCTTCTAAAAAGACTTTCTTCCAAAGAAAATATGAGCTTATGAAGATGATAAAATAGACAACTTATGACACATAAATTTTTGAAATAATATGAATTAGTTTTAAGAAAAAGCTACTCAAGGTTAATCATCCCAATAGCTAATATGAGATATTTAAATCTCTGCTAATCAAAAGCTTTAGTGAACAAATAAGCATATTGTTCATTTATGTTAACCTTGACTAGTTTGATCAAGCCCTTTTCAAAGTTATCTCTAATCAAATGATACCTGATATTGATGTGTTTAGTCCTTGAGTGCTGCATAGGATTCTCTATAATAAAGATGGCACTATTGTTGTCTATTTGAATAGGATTCTCTTTAAAGTTGAACCCATAGTCCAACATCTAATTCTGAATCCAAAGTACTTGAGCACAACAGCTTGCAGCAATAAGGTATTCAGCTTCAGTAGTTGATGTAGAGACACAGGATTGTTTTTTTGCATTGCCATGATACAACCCTTCCACCAAGAAACTGACATCCCCCTAATATAGACTTTGCAGTCATATTGCATCCACTATAATCACTATCTGTATTGCATACAGATTAAAGTCAAAATTCTTTGGATACTAAAGGTGAAGTTTTGAGGCACCTTTGAGATATCTTAAAATTATTTTGACAGTGATAAGGTGTGACATCTTGGGGTTGGCTTGATATCTTGCACACATATATATGGAAAACATGATATTAGGCCTGCTAGTAGAACGGTACATAAGAGACCCAATCATAGCCCTCTAGAGATGTTCATCCACACACTCCCCCTCAAGTTCAGGCCCAAGGGAGTGATTTTTTGCTATAGGAGTCTTAGCAACCTTGCAGTCAGTCATGTTGAACCTCTTAAGTATATCCTGAACATACTTTGACTGACTTATAAAGATGTCATCTTCAACTTGCTTCACCTGAACTCGCAGAAAGAAATTAAGTTCCCCCATGGCACTCATTTCAAATTTGTCTTTTATCAGCTTCTCAAAGTCTGTGAAAAGCTTTGGATCAGTTGAACCAAAGATGATGTCATCTACATATATACTTGAACTAGCATCAAGTCATTTCCTATTACTTTGTGAAGAGGGTTCCATCTATAGTACCTCTTCTATATCCATGCTTGCAGGGAAACTAAGATAGAGTCTCATACCACTTTCTTGGTGCTTGGTTCAGCCCATAAAGAGCCTTATCAAGCCTATACAAATAATCCAAATGATCAGAATCTGCAAAGCCAGGTGGATGTTTGACATACATCTCTTCATCAATCACTCCATAAAGAAAAGCACATTTGACATCAAGTTGATAGACCTTGAAGTTCTTGGACGTAGCAAATGCCAAGAATATCCTAACAGCTTCTAATCTTGCTACAAGAGCAAAGACATCTGTGTAGTCAATTCCTTCTTCTTGAGTATACCCTTGAACAACTAGTCTAGCTTTGTTTTTTATGACAAGTCCTCTATCATCCTTCATATTCTTAAAAACCCATATCATCCTTCATATTCTTAAAAACCCATTTGGTTCCTATAGTAGTCTTCCCATGAGGAAGAGGACATAGGTTTTAAACCTTCAGCCTTTTGAATTAAATTAGCTCCTCTTGCATAGCTTCAACCCAACTTCCATCCTTAAGAGCCTCATTAATTTTCTTAGGCTCTATCTGAGATAAGAAACAAGAGTGAAAACAAAATTTTGAATCATAGGTTTGTCCTCTTGTTCTTACCCCTAAGTCAACATCTCCAATGATGTTTGAGGCGGGATGAGAGTTGTGGATCCTTAGCTAAGGGATCACAGCAAGTTACTGAGAGAGATCTAAATTAGTAAATTTTAAATCTGGCATTGATGTTTCTCCCACCTTATGAGCACACTTATCAAGTGAGACTTGATCCAATGAGTGTGTGGCATCATTAATATTGTTTTCAATGGAGTGGTTGTCAGCATCAAGAAATTCTTGATCACTATCACCACCACCATGTTCTTCTACATTTGAAACTTCTTTATCCGGTTGTTGAGCCTCTGAGCTGGAATTTGAAGGCAACTCGGATGTATCAACTGAATTGGTCATTGTAGTGCTGCTAGAAACTTCATTTGTAGAATTAGTTACAACTGGAGCTAAAGTTGTATAGCTTGAAGGTCTTGTCAGCTCAAATCTTAAATCAGTATCACCTGTTGGTAGAAAATATGTATACCCTAAAACATTCTCACAAGATTTGTTAAAACAGTTGGTAACTAAATCAAGATCAAATAGCCAATCAGGACCATAACCACTTACACTGGATGTGTGTTCGTTGAAAGTCACATTGGCTGACTCTTCAACAATCTTGATTCTGAGATTGTATAATCTATAAGCCTTAGCTTGGGAAGAGTACTCAATGATATGTCCATTATCTGATTTCTTAGCAAATTTAGCAATTTGATCTTTGGTATTCAAGATGGTGCAAGGACATCCAAAGACCTGAGAAAACTAATGAAAGGTTTCCTCTTGTGCCAAAGTTCATATGGAGTCTTACCATGTGTCTTAACTACTAAAACTATGTTTTGCACATAGCAGGCGGTGTTGATTGCCTCTTCTTAGAAGGTGATAGACAATTTAGAGTCAGACAAAATAGTTCTTGCAGATTCAAAAAATGTCATATTTCTCCTCTCAGCAACACCATTTTGCAGAGGAGTCCTGGGAGCACTATATTATCTTGTAATACTCTTTTCATCACAAAATGTATCAAGGATTTGGTTCTTGAATTCAGTTCCTTGATCACATCTTATGATTCTGACCTTGTGATCATATTGATTCTCAATCTTTAAGATGAAATTCTTCAGAATCTCAAGAGTCTCATCCTTAGTTCTAAGGAAGAAGACCTAAGTGAATCTTGTGAAGTCATCTGTGACCACTAAATAGTAAGAGGTCTTTCCTAGACTCATTACACTAGTAGGGCCAAAGAGATCCATATGTAACAAGTGTAAGGGAGTAGTGATGGAGTTTCTTTCCTTTGGCTTATGAGATACCTTGTGTTGCTTCCCTTTTAGGCATGCAACACAATGATCATCACTTGTACACTCTTTCTTTGGCATTCTAGTTACCAAATCATTCTTAATTAGTTTATTCATGTTCTTAAAGTTTACTTGGCATATTATTTTATGCCAGAGAAAAGACTTATCACTATTTTTCTTAGATAGAAATTATGAAACTTCTCCTAAGGGAGATGTTTCTTGTACATGTTCCCTTTCCAGGGGACTCTAAGCAGAATATGCTCATGAGAATGACCACCCCAGGCTTGAGAACAATGCACTCATGCTCAGTGAAGAGCATGTTATGACTCTGATCATAAAATTAAGATACACTCAAAAGATTGTATCCAAGCTCCTTAATAAAGTTTACCTTCTCAATGTTGAGCTTACCATTTGTGATATTGCCCCTTCCAGATATGTAACCACCCTCATCTCCTCCAAAAGCAACTGGCCCTCCATCAATTCTTTCAAAGTTTTAGAGTAGTGACCTATTTCTTGTCATGTGCCTGGAACAACCACTATCAATGATCCAGACATTCTTGTTTGTCTTGAGTTGTTCCTACAAAAAAGAGATGGTTAGTTACATTTGGAAACCCATGCCTTACTTTTATTAGGTTCATAAAAAGAAGTTGAAAGTAATGAAACAGTAATTGATCCTATAGTCATATTTTGAGGACTTTTGATGTTGTTATTGGAGAACTTTCAATCACTTGGTCTTTCTTGAAATTCCACACCACCTTTGGAAGTTTAGACTTAACCTTCAATACTTCATAAATTTGACAAACTTTGGAAGATTTGATGACTTGTCCTTTGGAAGATCTTGTTATCACTGCAGCAGGCTTTAGTCCCTTCTTCCGAAACCAAATTTTCTTCCGAAGGCAATTTTCCACTTGCCTACATCTTCATTTTGGAGCTTCCGAAGGAAACAAATTTTCCTTCCGAAGATATTTTCTTCTTGGAACTCTTAGAAGTCTCTTCTTTGGTCACATGGACAATGCTTCTTGGATTGTAGAAACAATCCTTAGCAAGATGAGAAGAACTCTCACACATAACACAATTCATTTTCTTCTTCCTAAGAGCCTTCTTTTGAGAACAAGGCTAAACTTGATCACTTTCCTTCTCCACCTTCACCTTTGCAGATGTTGAGACAGTTCTTTTAGGGTGAGAACTGCACTTGGAGCTGGATGGTTCAGGTTGTGTAGCAATGGTACACAATTGATCAGCCTTCTTCTTGATACTGGGATGATTTGAACATGAACCAGAACTCTTGGTACTAGAGTTCAAGTTGATGTCTTTAGTCTTAACCACTTCTAACCCTGCAAAGATAAAGACTTGTTTATGCTTAGAGTAAAAATTGGTCTTGATCTCTTAAGCCTTCTTTGCTTTTCTCTTGCTCTTTCTGATCAAGTTCTTTCTCATAGACTTGGTCATCACATGCTTCTTACTCTCCTTAGAAGGATAGTGACCCTTCTTAGAATCCTCTTCTTCATTCTTCTCAAAGGCATTCTCCACTATCACTTCTTCATCCTCTTCAGTCAAGGGGTCTATGAGAGGAAGCTCAATTTCACAAGTTTCACACCTAGGAGATCTTACAGACAAGATTGTGTGTGGAGGAGCTATCTCACTAGATCCCAGTCCCTGCTTATTCTGATAACAAACTTTTGCATGCAAGGATGAGGATATATTGTTCTTGAAAGTCTCTTCTTCAATAACACATTTTTCTACCCTAGCTTAGCTGATCATAAGCTCAACCTGGCATTCAGTCAACTTGGTTATGAGATCTTTGATCTGAGTCCTATAGTTGGTGTGTTCATGTTTAAGAACTGAAATGGTTTTCTCTAAGTCCTATATCTTTAACTTATAGTCATTTTTAGATCTTTTGAAATCAGATTTTAAGATATTTAAGGACTCAAGATCAGATCTCATCCCTAAGTTGTAGGACCTGTATCTATTAAATTTAGCAATACATTCAGGTGTACAGAGATGTTCCAATACATTTGCTTCATCAAGGTCAGCCATTAGTGCTTGGTTTGGAGATGCATCTTCCACTTAAAAACTCCAGTAAAAGCCTCCGTCTTCAACAGCAACTGCAGCTTGCTGCTTTCGCTTCTCATTTTGGGTGGCTTTCTTAGTGTAGTTTGGTCTGGTTTGTGCTTGGCCACCATTTGTCCTTGGTGCCTTACATTCCCTAGCAAAGTAACCCATTTGGTTACAGTTGTAACACTTGACTTTGCTTTTATCCAGCCCAATCATTCCACTAGCTGTATTGCTAGGAAACTTCCTTGTTATCCTTTTCTAGAACTTCTTGGCTCTGTGAGTGAGAAGAGCTATCTGTTGGACTATCTCCATGTACTCCAGGTCATCAGGATAGATACAATCCAGGTCTTCAAAGGTGAATAGAAAGTTGCTTGAGCTTTCATCACAAGACACAAAGGCATATGAAGAACTTGTCTCTTGAAATAGGCTTCCTTGAGTGTAGCTTTCTCTTGGTGACTCGGGGAAGGTGATGAAAGGACCCTTTTGTGAGGTATCCGGGTAGCATATAAGATAATGTTGAGGTTCTATGTTATCCCTTTCAGTCACATGCAGGTTTGTACTCATTTGATTGCTCGAGTTACCAGATGAACCTTGCATATTCATCTCCATCTGGTATCCACTAAGAATACCATAAAACTCAATCAAAGTGAGAGTCTTAATGTTCTCAGACCTCTTGATATCAACACAATAATGTGTTCATTTCTTAGGAAGATAGGACATGAACTTCCTTACAATTTTCATGTTTTCAAGAGTCACTCCAACATCCACTAGAGTGTCCATAATCTTAACATACCTGAAGTATTGTTGAGTCATGGTTTCACCTATTTTAAAGGTGGAATTTTCATACTGCTGCTTTAAAAGATCCTTCTTGTTCTCCTTGGCTTTAGTAGAACCCTCATACATTAGTTTCAATGCATCCCACAGCTACTTAGCTATTTTGTATTTCTTGAAACCTCTGTATACAGAGTTTGGAAGAGTAGTCTGAATGGCTGTCATGGCTTCCTGATCAATTTCTACCCTCTTTCTATCTTCATCAGAGTATTCAGCCATAACCTTTAAAATCATACCACCTCCAGCAGCCACCGAAGAGGTGCTTGGTATGTAAGGTCCTAAGACAACAAATTACCACATCGTTGAATCTTTAGACTTGATGAAACCTTCCATTATTTGGCACCAAGTGTCAAAATCTTCAAGAGTGATCAGTGGGGAATTTTTCATGGTTATAGTTTTCATATCAGCTTTAGTGATAACTGCCATTTGAGATGTTAAGTATTTTGTGTGTGTGTGAGGGATCTTAAGATGATGAGATCTTACTATCAAGAGCCTGGAATGCTCTGATACCAATTGCAAGACCATTTGAGGGGGTTTGATCACTTACAACACAACACACAATGAGGAGAGATTGATTTAGAACACTTAACAGATCAAATGGGAAAATAGTAACCAGTTAGAACAGGAACAAAATACACAAATGTTTGGTTTTCAAGAATGTTGTATATTGCTCTCTAGTTCCTTACAAGTGTTACAAAGCATACTTTAAGATACAAAGGAACAAAGATACTTTATACTACATCCTATAGGTGGCCATACTTTGAAGGTCTGGTGGATACATAATCTTGATAACAACAAAATCAATATAGAGTCAAAAGGTAGATTGCCTTTTGACTAGTGACTATGACATATCGTAGCTCACATCCTAATATATTACAAAAAAAGATAAAAGTATATAAAGTAGAAAGAAATAGACTCATGACCTCAATGTACAGTTTACCAAAAGCATGGACCTTTTCACCAACTTGTGAAAGTTGGTGAGTCAAATA